>NGKI01000006.1:972322-992404 GCA_002162615.1 Myriosclerotinia duriaeana
CAAAAAAAAAACAAATCCACCGCAGCACAAAAGATATATTCTCAAAGCCACAGTTCAACAGTTCAACATTTCAACAGTTCAACATTTCAACATTTCAACATTTCAACATTTCAACAATTCAATTGACCCTGTATTCTCCCTTGCCGTTACTCATTTGATAATGCAAAGATATACAAAGAAATACAAAGATATACAAAGAAATACAAAGCAATGCAAAAAAGCAGCAGCAGAATCGTCTCTCTTCATGCACCTTTCTAGAAAACGTCCAACGTCACAGTCAAGGAGCTCATCTTATGTACGTAAGCGCACCTACTTGTAGGAACTCCTCCATGTAAACTTACATGCATTCGCTCATGTTACAAAGGAATAAACAGCCATTCCTTTTCCACATCCCAATCTATAACCCCCTTTCTGCCCGGTTCTCGAAGAGATCTAACTATAAACCCCTATTCCACGCTTAAACATGAACCCGCCATACACCACAAACCGGAGATACAACACTGAACATGATCCACTACCATATCATTTATCACAACAAGACCTCACCAAAAGCAAAACACAAACCAAAAAATTGCAGAATTATACATTCAGTCTACCCAAGTACTTTTCCTAAACCAATGCCCCTTTATGTAGGTAGGTAGATTAAAGTAATCTTATCTTCTCGCTCTTCTCGATCTACTCCATTTGCATCTATCCATCCATCCATCCATCCATCCATCGAAACTAATTGGATTACAAAAATAAGAGAACATGCCGCGTTTGGGCTGAATTTGTGTACCCATTTCACCCCTCCCAAACCACAAAACCTCCACGCCAAACCCCCGCTATGAAAGAAGAAGAAAAGAAATAAGAAAACAAGAGATTTGCGAAAGGAAAACCGAGTCAATTCAAAAACATATTTTTTTATTCCAATCTTTCAAAAAGAATTTTACCGAAAACGCCAGGCTATGCCATCAATCTAATATCTATCTTATCCGTAGTATCCAGAGTTCCTTTGTCCTCCTTGCGTTGGTGGATATTGAGGGAAATATTGCTGTGGTTGGAAATCTTGTTGGGGAGTTCCTTGATACCCAGGCGAGTGTGCTAAAGCTGGCTGATATTGACCTGGTGAATGCGCCAAAGTTGGTTGGTATTGCCCTGGTGATTGCCCTGGTGTTGTCCATCCCCCAGCTGGAGGAAACAAGTTTCCGTTTGGCCCCATCCATGAACCTCTTTTACTTGGTACTGCAAATTGCGATGGCGAATAGCTAGTATTAGCATATTGCGACTGGCGACGATTGTGCTCAGCTGGTTGCGATTGGAGACGCGACTGCTCAGCTTGTTGTTGTTGAGCGAATTGTTGTTGACGGAGTGCAATTGCATGCTGTACTGAATGAGAATTGATTCCTTGCTTGACATGTTGCTTCTCCTTCTCACGTGAATCAATAGCTCCAACTAGACCAGTGGATACGACACTATCTCGATTGTTGTTTTTAGCCATGGCAATCAGAGGTCCTCCAGTAATTTTTGCAACATATGCTTGTTCTCGAGCAGAGAGATTTGTTGTAATGACGCCATTCCCAGAAGGACCTAAGGCTCTAGCTGCACCTCTTGAACTTGGGCGTAAGAGATCAGCTGAACTGTGGCGTGCATGCTGCTGTTGACCGTTTACCTCGCCAAAATTCAGTAAATCTGCTGACCCGCGACGTGAGTGACGATTCGGGCCATAAACTTCATTAGTATTCAACAAATCTGCCGAACTATGACGCGAATGCTGCCCTAATAATGCGCTAGATCGCTTGGAAGTTTGACCTGGAGTAGGAGAAGGTGTATATCGTGCTGGTGTAGGAGAAGGCGAAGGGCGGGCTGGCGTAGGAGAATTTGCACGTAAAATATTTCCCGATGGTTGACGTTGATGTACGTATTGCGGCGTGGTGGCAGCAACCATGGAGCGCTGTTGGACAAATTCTTCTGGGGTCAAACCTTGTTGCCGACCAAATGTATTGTTAGCAGCAGTTGCACTCATTCCAGGTTGCCAAGCTATTCCATTGCCGCTAGGAGATCTGTCATGACTTGGAAGTTTTTCAGGACTGGGGTTGCGTTGATTCTGTTTGGGAGTAGGACTAGGGGAATCTTGACCAGGTGCTCGATTGAGATCAAAAATAGGACCAAAATCAATGTTGAGCTCCTTTGACAATGTGTTTTCGTCACCATAAATTGGTTGGCCTACTTCAACATTGCCGATGATCTTCTTTCTACCTGCTCGTGGCTTTTCGACAGATTTTTGGGTGCGCACAGATCGTACAGATTGTTTGGTACTGGCATAATCTGGCGTATCGGTAGAGGCAGCGTCATCGTATATACTGCTCAAATCACTATTGCGTCTATGAATTTGTGGGTGGTTGAAGTCGTCGGCCTTGGGTAGTATCAGGTCGAAAGCGCCTTGATCAAGAATATGCTGTGTCAAGCTCCCAGAACTAGAAGGTGGTTGTGATGAAGCTGGGGTTTGTTGGTTCTCTTGCTGTGTGGGAAGGGGTTTTCTTAAAATGCTTTGGCTCGTTTGTAGACGAGATGGTTGATTCCTTGGTTTCCTTGGTGGGGGCATATCGTTTGAAAAATTCGATTGTGATTTTGAATTAAAATTTGTGTTGCTAGGTAGGTAATCTTGACTTTGATAAGGTGTTTGGTCGCGGTTCGAGGGAAGAGCTGGCTCTTGTTCGTTACGAGGTTTGTAGGTTGCTACCATGCCTTCATTAATGACGTTTTGGTTAGCAGGCACATGGTGATTTCTGGTGACGTCTGACAGTACCCCTCTACCTTGATCTTCATCCTCCTCTATTCTACTATGCCTTGGAGCATTCACTGCTCTTCTTTCGTAACCTTGCTGATAGGTAGCTGCGACAGCGCCAGTTAATTGAGATAATGTCGCGTTAGACATACGATTGTTTGCTTTTCGAAGATCCGGTGACTGTAAAGGTTTGCTGGGAGGTAATGCTCCCGGTGCGTGCTTGAAAGGTGGTGGGGCAGCAACAGGTTCTGGGTTTGTAATGGTTTGTAGATCTTGTAGTTCACGGACTGGAGTGGCATTGGCCGCCTGTTCATCTTCTGAACTGATACGTTCGGGGGATTCTGCAACATCCTGTACATATTTCAAACCTGAACCTTCACGTGAAATCGGACCAGCATGAGGGGGTAGAGTAGGAGCCTGCTCATAAGCCCCATCAAATATTGAAGGGCTTTGATTCCCTTGACGGCTTGGTGGTTGAGCTTCTGATATTGACCTGTGGTGGGACATTGCCGAATTCTTTGATTGTTGAGATGCCATGGCACCCACGGGAGCTGAATCAATTCGAGGAATACCCCCGTAGCCAACATCCCCTGACGTACGCTGAATAGATGGTGATGACTTGACCGATGCTGCATCATCGAATTGAAGGCGAGTTCGGGGATTTCCCATGCTGTTGCGACTTCTTCTACTACCATATCGACTATTTCTTTGACTGTTATTCTTGAGGGTTACCATTCGCTTGGCTGTCAAGTCCTTCATTCTTCTTCTCCATTCAGATTCCAACCAGTTGGCGCTACCTTGTTCCGATATCAGACCTGAGACATCAAGAGTTTCCAGATATCCATATCGTCGGTGTTCTGGCATTGCAAACATCAAACTCCTAGTATCATTCGTTTCTGCGATTAAACGACCAGGACGCCCATAGAGACCAAATGTATCGTAGACTGGGAAAAGCCATCGGAGCATCATTTCAAAGCCACTGACAGCAGGATGTACCTCGGGCATGACGAAAACGAATCCTTCAGAAGATAGAGGGGGGTTTGAGTGAATTGTAATGGATCCCTCCACTTTAACTAAGGTGGAAGCATCTATGAGTGGTTTGGATTGTGGATAAATAGCAAACGCAGAATATGCATCCGTGATTGTAGCGATTGGTCGAACCTTTTTTGTCTTCTTTGAATCATAGAATCTGATGTCGCCTTTCAATATAGGGGCTTGGGAGCGATCATATGCGGACCTCTTCTTCTGTGACTGCTTTTGTACTCTTTGGAACTCTTTTTCATCGGGGGGAGTAATCACACACCAGCATCGTCTCCAAGGTGTTCCAGCGCCAAACCTTACTCGAGCCCAATCTGCGGTCTGAATTTTGGAGCGCTCCATAATGAGTTTGATGTTGTTCAGTAATTTACCCTTACCAGCAATGAGCGCACCGGTATAGGCTTCTTGTAAAGTAGCATGCTCGTACATACAAAGACGAATACCAGCAGTCCATTGAACCAACGAGTGGTGCGAATTGAAGTGTAGGAGGTATCTGTTCTTACCAGCTGTTGATATGCTGAGAACATTCTGTAAAGGCGCTTCGGTAGGTGATCGAGTGGGAAGGGATTCAATCTATAAACTATCAGTGGATAGAACCATGCCAATTCTAGAAGAGTGACAGTAACCATTTTGATTGAGGCATCAGTAAGATTGATAAACTTTGGAAGAACTTCTCCATCTTGTCCAGCAGCATCTAACTCTGCGGCATCCCATAAAGAGAGGATGGTTCCCACAAGCTGTGCAAAACATTCTGTCCATGTTCGGTCGACATTGGCTTTGCCATCTACACAATGTTAGAATGTAATGCCTTTCCAATGTAGAATACAGTACCCACGTATGTTTTGATCATCCAATTTCAGAAAGTAACCTTCCTGATATAACTTATTGCTGTGGCTATTCAAAAATGTGAAGATTGGTTGCAATTCCGGTAATGTATCTTGATCCACATCCATCAGCGGAGGTTGAAAGGTTTGTACCATAGACATTGGTCTAGATGAAGCGCGTTCCCTTGTTCGAGTAGGTTGAGGAGATTCGCGGGCCTCACTAGAAGGATATTCTTGATGAGAGGGCATTTGAAAACTCGAAGTTGGAAAAGGCTCCTTTCCTGACTCTCGGGACTTTCCTGACTCTTGAGCTTCTTGTTTGGCATAGGATTCTGTTCGACTTCGTGCTCGACCTGCGGATGGAGGGGTTCGAGTAGGACTTCCAGAGTCTCGGTCCCTGAACTGGGACATGAACGACATAACTAGGGAAAGAGCTATTTAGTGAGGTCCTCTTGGTAGATATGGTGGCGCATTCCAACATACCTCGATTTCGACCCATTTTGAGGGATCTAATTTACTTTGAATGATGGCTAATTGAGAGAGATATCAATGAAGCGGTGATTCCGCGAGATCCGAATGAACCTTGGAACTGTTATGGTTGACTATGACATATACAAATAAGTTGTTTTGTTCTTTCCTTTGTTGAATGAATTATTTGGTTATAAAACAAGAGTAATGATCTCTTTTCTATAACCCGGTGGTAAATGTTCTCTTGGGACAGCTGCAAACAGCAAATTATTAATTGAACTCAAATCCAAAAGAATGTGAAGTTTTGATTTTGTGTATTTGTTAATGTTGTCGAGGAATGATGAATATTTTGAGAAAGTACGCAGGTAGTAATAAGTATACTAGGTAGGTAGGTAGTATTATTATTATTATTGTGATGATAATAATCTATTATGTAGGAGGTATTTTTGGCTTGGTTTCGCTGTGGCTTTCTTTGGGACGTCACTATTATTGAAGGTAAAAGAGGCGGGAGGTCGGATTACGGGATTCTCAAAATAGAAATGATAAATATTTTAGCTAAGGTTGGCTTAGCTTAGCTTAATAAGTACCTAGGTATAAGGTTATTATTACCTAGTATATATGGATAGAGAAGAGACAGGAAGAGAGAGAAAACATTTTAAGAGAGGCTGGGGAAATTCGAAGAAGAGTACCTAGTAGGTAGGTATATAGGTAGTAAATGAGAAGATGAAATAATAAATCTTACCTAGGTAATATCTACTGCAAGTAAACATAAGTAATAATAATATAATAATAATTATAATAAGTTTTATAGGTTAAAAGAAGGTTCAATTTGATTGGTTTGTATCACAAGAAATGATCAATTACGAGGTCTCAAAAATGATGAAACGGAAACCGGACAAAAAGGTAAGATACCTAACATATAGGTATATACCCGTGGTCCGTGGATATATATACACATATAAATAATAAATAGTAAGATGGGAATTGGCACATTCCATCTTTCTCCCTAGGTAGGTACCTACTAGGTACTTTGTACAACATCAACAATGGAAGCCTCAATCTCTTATCCAATTGTACGGTAGGTAGGTATTACTTGATCTTTACTTTGGCCATTGCCCATTGCCTATTATTGTCCATTGTCAATTGTCAACCTCAAGATTTGTAACTATTGGATACGCTATCTCTTAAACTTGCTTCAAAGATCAGTGATCACCCAATCTTTTACACCATCAGTCTTGGACTCTTTCTTGGCTGACTACTATGCCGTACGCGGTAGGTATGGAATTGTACGCGTCGTCATTTCCACAATAATTCATAATAATAGTGTAAGCTCAATAACCTTGGAATGCTTGCTTGTTCGAGGCAGTCCATAAATCTCTTCAGAAGTTCAGAAGAATATCGGATCTGACTCTCAAGCGCGAAGAAAAGGTTGAGATATTACCTACCTACCTACCTACCTACCTAGTAGTAGGTTGGATCGATGAATGGAAACTAGAAGTCCGAGACGAAAGAATTTAATACGAGAATCAAAGCAGAGTATGGTTTAATTGGTTAATATAAGACTACCTGGTAGCATGCAGGCGGCTCCAGCAGTCAGCTCGTTTATCGGATATCGGATTCAATTATTAACGATTGGGAATGCGGGCATCCAATCTATCAATTGAGTATGAGTTTGAGTTTGAGTATGAGTAAGAGTGGTATGACCGTATGAGAGGAATTGCCGCTATATCCAATGTACTGCGTATCCATCCAGTGTTTATGAAACATCATACCTAGGTAGTTCAAAGTTGTCAGACTATTTTGAATCAGAACCAAGCTCTTTTGACCTGCTTTGGACTGAGGTATCGGTAATATGCACCTTGTCCGGAGCCGACAGATATATCAGATTTATACTGTAACTTAAGCATGCCTGCGGTGATCATTCGATTTGGGTCGACGGGTGACGGGTCACGGCGCAGATTGAGGGAAGCACACAATTATTCAACCGAATTCTCCGGATATGCAAGATTATGTCATGATAGCTTGGACACGACGCAGGTAGATGTAGATATGCAGGTCTAGATAGGTAAGGTAGCTTTGCATCAATAATAATAAGTACATTATACATAATACATGCCACTCACTCTTCGTGATATTAATTGGATCATTCGATCATTGGATCATCATTTACTAATAAATAGTTACAGTAATACCGCGAGTACCGGTAGTCCAATGTCCATGTCACCCACTCTCGAACATGCCATACCTAGGTACCGTACTGTACCGTACTGAACCTTGAACGCTCTCTCTCCACACAAACCTTATTCAACCTTAAATCTAAATTTATGTGCTCTGAATCACGTGTCTATTACCTAATTTGTTATCGCTTTCAATCCTTACTTCGTACCTATGAAGTTCTTATCGTTTAAGCATACTTTGCTTGGATAGTTCTCTCCGGACAACTTTCATGACATCAATCGCGAGGTAGTTTATCACCTCTGCACTCGATAACGACGCTGGGATGAGGAGGTCGGTTTGTCGAACCCAAGTTGCGCAAGCTATACATAATCAGTCTCGCCGTACTATTATACACAGTTCTCCAAGATGGCGTCCTGAATTGGCTTTTTCAACCTCTGCGGATGTCGAATCACCACCATTTCGAAAGGAAGCACTTCCCTTTAAGTTCGAGACGGGAATTGCGCTATTTGCCAAGAGACAGCCACGACCCTTTCCTCCTCCATTTTTATCACCTCCATCGGGATCCTTTTCTGATCCTCTTAGTACTCATCATAGGAGCCGCGATAGAAGACCCTCTGTGAACGGGGAGGTAATTAAAGGTTATACAAATGGTGATGATGCGGCTTACTCGAGTGATTACTTTATCGGCGCAACTGATGGAGTTGGCGCCTGGTCAACAAGAGAAGGCGGCCATGCGGGGTTTGTGACTTTCTGACGTCGTGATTAACTTCTGTGGGCTAACTTGATGCCAGTTTATGGTCGAGGCTAATATTACACTTTTGGGCTTTGGAAGTAGAGAACGACGCAAGAAGATCCCGACCAGCAGGGCAATACTTCGAGCCAAATCCTGTCGATTATCTGCAAAAGGCATACGAGCAAACTATACAAGCTACGTCGAGTCCGAATAAATGGCAAGGGACAACTACAGCTACCGGAGCTCAGTTGCATTATACAAGAGACGATTCTGACCCTACTGCGCCTGCTACCCCTCTCTTATACGTTACGAATATTGGCGATTCACAAGTACTAGTCATAAGACCAAAACAGGAGGAACGTATATTCAAAACTACAGAACAATGGCATTGGTTTGACTGTCCTCGACAACTTGGTACAAATAGCCCTGATACACCTGTTAATAATGCTGTCATGGACAAAGTTGAGATTGAGGAGGATGATGTAGTTCTTGCTATGTCTGATGGCGTCATCGATAATCTATGGGAACATGAAATAATCGAAAGTGTTGTGAGCAGTATCCGCAAGTGGGAGCGAGGTGAGGGTGGCATAAGTACCGGGGATCGACAAGGCGGTGCTGGAGGTGGTATGAAATATGTAGCCGATGAGCTCATGAAAGCCGCGAAAGTCATTGCGCAAGATCCTTTCGCAGAGAGTCCTTTCATGGAGCATGCTGTCGAAGAAGGTCTTGCAATGGAAGGAGGTAAGTTAACAGAGATTGGTAACTATGGCATTTGCTAATTGAATTCCAGGCAAACTAGATGACATAAGTGTTGTCGCTGCTCTATGTAAACGCAGCAAAGGATGAAGCAGCTGTAGGGGTTGCTTGAGGCATACAAGACATGACCTCGTAACTGAACTGTATGGAAGCTAATCATGTAGCAGCTACCAGCGCCAAGGCGCATATAGGAACAACATAAAATTTCAGGGGGGACTAAATGGGAATCGGGAGGCCTTTCCCCGAAAATAATGGTCCACGAGGGATGGAAATTGTAACAAGAGGTGGGCAGAGCATGAAGAGGAGTTGTACGAGGAGTTCCAGGCGTAGAGACCATCAATGTAATGGGGATTTATTATTTGGGCAGCATATAGACATTTTGAATTTCATCCAATATCAAATACAAATCTTGAGACTATTCGCTTGACTCCTATTCTTTCGTTCTAGACTTCCCGAGGTCCTGATCGCTAGTCACTAATAAAGCGTGCTAGAGACCCCTGTTACCGATAAACAATCCTTATCGGCTATTGTAAGCTCAAATTTTTTGGATCCGATAAAAAATATCAGTCTTCATCAATCAAGCATCTCCAGGGCTCTTGCAATTACAAACATTGAATCCAACAACTTTCAAATTACCTTGTTGCATTCACAAGTATGCGAGGAAAAAGAGCGAAGCAATACAAAAAGCTCATGCAGCAATATGGCATGAGCTTTGGTTTCCGTGAAGCATATCAAGTTCTTCGTGAGCTTCCCAATCATCCCATAACTACCGTTGCTGTTTTCAAAAACTGACTATTCTTCTGAACAGTTGATGCAGAGATCATTAAAGATGCTGACAGATTTAAGATGGACTTGGTCGGCGGTTTGGAGAGAACACTTCATGGTCAAGTTAAGCCCAGTACATCACCTACCTTCAAATCCCGTCGCAACAATCACTGACACGCTTTAGTGATTACACAATGTTCGATGCGCCATTTATACGCTGCTTCATCAGAACCTGGGGTATCCTACCTCATCGACAAAGCTAAAACATATGAGCGACGTCGTTGTGGTCACCTTCCAGAAGATTATCCCGAACCTCTTTCCGCACACGATTGCATCAAAGCAGTAGTTGACGGTAAAGGCAATGGAACCAATAAACACAGATACGTGGTGGCAAGTCAAGATATCGAAGTCAGAAAAGCTATGAGGGCGATTCAGGGAGTGCCTTTGGTTTATATCAATAGGAGTGTTATGATTATGGAACCTATGGCAGGAACATCTACGGAGGTGAGGGAAAGGGAAGAGAGATCAAAATTCCGAGAAGGAATAAAGTCAGGGAGGGCCTCAGGAAGTCTCAAGAGGAAGAGAAATGAAGGTGATGAGGATGATGACGAGAAATCGGCGATGAAAGATATGGGTGTACCAGAAGGTGTTGCGAAAAAGAAGAAAAATGCCCCAGGACCAAAAGGACCGAACCCATTAGCAATGAAGAAGAAGAAGAAGGTTGAAGGGGACAATACAAGGCCTGATGCGTCAAGTAAATTGGTCGATGCCAATAATACGGAAGCGGGTGGTTCAGAACCCATCAAGCGCAAACGGAAACGTCTACACTCGAAGAAACAGGCAGAGGATGGAGCTGGTGGAGGGACGGCAATTGCAAGTGAGAAAATGGATGAAGCAGATTGAGATAAAGGGGAATAGCGAGGAAGCTATACATAATTAATTACAGACAAAATGATACCCCAATAATTGGAATCTGGCTGTGCGATTAATTGTTGTTTGATGCAGTTAACAAAGAATCAAATCAGCATAGTTATAATTTGATTGACCAATCCCCCGAATTACCTACGCCTTCGGCAAGAACAAAGAAAGGAAAGCAGTCAATCCCAATAGAACTACCATACGAATTAAAACTCGAATCTATTTAAAGTATAAAGATAATTCCTCATCACAAATATTCAATTTTTACTGTCGTTGAATGTACCATTAAAAGCACGTACCAATCGTTTACCTGTTTCACTCTCACTCTCACTTATTAGGTTGTGCACCGTGGTGTCATTACGAAATCCTTGTCAAACTGGACTGTGTACGAAATCCATAGAAAGCACAGAGCATCGACTTTGGAACACCTTCTTGCTTCAGAATCGATGGATCTACTCGAGAACACATTGAATAAATGATCTATCTGTTAGAGACGCCACCTGCACTGTGAGTCAAGGTGGTGGTCGAAGTGTTAGAAACAATATGCCACAGAGTGTCGAGGCCACCACAAATGCTAAGGAAGATGGCAATGTGGGACCTGGTACAGCTGTTCAAAATGGACCTGTGGAACTGGATGAATTTGGACTGCCACTTAAGAAAAGGGCTGTTCTTGAACCGGTAACCTATGAAGGGCTGGAGAGCGCCGAATCGGAGGATAATACGAATGTTCGAGATGATCGGAATGCTGAGATCGAAGAGAGTGGATTGAAGAATGCGGGTGTTGCTAAGGAAAATGCAGAGAAGGCGGATGATGTGAAGGACAATGGCTCGGGTAGGGAGAAAGATTTCAAGGACGCTCAAACGACTCCATTGCCTGCCACACCGAATCCAGAGCCTCAAGAACCTCGCGAGACAACACCCAATAATGAGTTACCAATCCATGGTCACCCGACCCCTCAAGAAACAATCAAAGAAGTCGATCCTGGAAGTCGAGAAGATCCGGCAGAATCCTCGGAACCTGCGAAATCTACGGAAGCTTCAAAACCTAAAGAAGATATAGAGAAGAGCAACGGCAATGATAATAGGAATGCGGTTCCCACGGCGGATAGCAGGCATAGTCGAATGGAGTCGAGTCAGGGAATATCTGAATGGTCTCATCAACATACTGCCCTACCCGATCCAAAGAGTCCGCCTCCAGAAGAAGATGAATGGCAAACGATGCCAGCTTATGCCCCATACGATATATACGATGATGATAATAGGTTAATTGCGAGGGAGGCGCATGAATCTGATGATGAGCCTGATGCATATGCAGGTTTAGGTGGCGCCGGTAGAGGATATACCAGACTTCAACTAGATGAAGATGCTCAATCTGCAACAAGTCTGGACGAAAACACACAATACCTCTTTAAGGATGTAAACGGGACTGGGGCTGGAGAAGCGGAAGATGACGAGCAACGAGATGCAGTTTCTCAAATGCAAGCTACCAAGGATCTTTTGACTGAGGGGCAAAGAATTGCGTACGTTGGCATGACTCGACTTATCCTATCTAAAATGCTTGAACAACAGCAATTGTTGGTAGCAGCCAAGAACGGAAGCAAAAAGGATTTACAGATATCAGCGGAGGCTATGAAGATGTGGAGTCAAAAAATGATGGTCCGCCTATATGCGCATATGGACATTAGCACAGATGAACAGATCATGATTGAGCAATTGGCTGAACATGGGGTAGTTCCGAAAGATTTGACCGGCACTCTCATGCAGAATGCACGAGTCAAGAATCCTATGGCCGAGAAATCCCATTCAAGCAAAGATTCCGTAGCCTCGGGTAGAAGTCCCAGAGAATCCATACAATCTCCAAGGTTACCGCAATCCCCTTCAACTCCACAAACTCCTCGGCGATATGACGAGGAAGAATCAGCTGCAGTACCTCCGCCATATCAAGAACATGAAGGCGAAGATTTACCCGAAGTTCGAACTCCTTCACAACTTCCCACTACTAAGAATATTGATATCGATCTTCGGTGGACCGTCCTTTGTGATCTATTTTTGACTTTGATTGCAGACTCAGTTTATGATGCACGATCCAGAACTTTACTTGAAAAGGTTGGCGACAATATGGAAGTTTCTTGGTTGGAAATTTGTCGTTTTGAGAAACGAGTAACAGATGCTTTGGAGATGCAACAGGCAGCCGAGAAGGAAAATTGGAATGAGGATGATCATAAAGAGAATAGAAGAAAAATGGCTCTTAAGAAAAGATACTTGATGATGGGTCTTGCTACTGTTGGTGGAAGTTTAGTTATTGGACTTTCTGCAGGTCTTCTAGCACCTGTTATTGGAGCAGGTCTTGCTGCTGGTTTCACAACAATCGGTGTAGCAGGCACCAGTGGGTTTCTTGCTGGTTCTGCAGGTGCTGCAATTATTACAACTGGGGCCGCAACTTCAGGTGGTATCATTGCAATCAAGGCTGCAAATCGTAGAACTGGAGCAGTCAAGACTTTTGAGTATAGGCCACTGCATAACAATAAGCGAGTTAACTTGATCATTACAGTCTCGGGGTGGATGACGGGTAAAGTCGATGATGTACGTTTGCCATATAGTACTGTTGATCCAATCATGGGAGATATTTATTCGGTTCTTTGGGAACCAGAAATGCTTACGAGTATGGGAGATACCATCAATATTCTGGCAACTGAGGTAAGTTGAATAATTTTACCACACGCTATACATATTAATTCATTCTAGGCTTTAACTCAAGGTCTTCAGCAAGTCCTTGGAAGCACTATTCTCATTGGTTTGATGTCGGCTTTACAATTACCAGTTGTTTTGACCAAACTTTCTTATCTCATCGATAACCCTTGGACGGTTTCCCTTGACCGCGCAAATGCTGCAGGGCTTATTCTTGCAGACTCACTTATTGATCGTAATCTTGGTACCAGGCCAATCACTTTCGTGGGATATTCCCTTGGCTCTCGAGTCATCCTGTCTTGTTTAAAAGAACTCGCCAAAAAAGGGGCCTACGGACTGGTTCAAAATGTTTACCTATTTGGCTCACCTAATGTGGTGAATCAGGATGATTATTTGAAGGCTAGGTCTGTTGTGGCTGGTAGATTCGTCAACGGATATGCAAGGAATGATTGGATCCTAGGATATCTTTTCCGTCTCACTAGTGGTGGCATCAGACGTGTAGCGGGACTTGCTCCAATCGAAAATGTTCCTGGCATAGAAAATGTGGATGTCACTGATCTTGTACCGGGACATATGGCATATCGTACTGCCATGCCCAAACTTCTTCGAGAAGTGGGATGGGAGGTTGAAAGTGACGAGTTTACCGAAATCGAAGACCCGGATCCAGAAAACCATGCTGAAAGACAGAGAGAGCTTATCAATGAAATTGAAGAAGCCAGAAAGGAGTTTGAGAAGAAAGAGAAAGAAGGGAAAAATAGATTTAGTTTCTTTGGTCGCAAGAAGAAATCGGCTGTCGAGCGTAAAGAATGGGAAACATATGAAGATTCAAAGAACGACCCGGCACATGATTCAAGTCGATCCGGGACTGAAGACGGCCAGGGAAACAATCATGGAGTCCTTTTCGATATTGATGCTATTCGCGCAGAAGTCGCTACAGGAATTACTGCCGATGGTAATAATGGCAAACACGTAGAAGTCAAAGAACTGAAATCCACACTCCCACCCATGAAACTCAACCTTGCCTCGTCCTCCAACAGCAACCCACCTAGTCCACGCAATTACCTGCGACCAACAAAAAGCGACGATGCCAGTAGCACACTAAAAGCCTACGGGCATCGATCGCCCGGTCATTCGCCTCGTCCTTCAAATGGCTTTGGTTCAGGCTCGACGTATTCCTACTCGAACTCCAATTCCAGACAAGATCTTGGAAAACATTCTCCATATATGACGCAGGAACCCGAGGAGGAACTCGAGATGACGTTCGATACGGCGTATCGCAGTCCGCCGCATTCGGCTAGTGTTAGTATGACGGGTTTGCACGAGAGGGGCAATACGAGTTTTCATTCTTTGGGGCATGGGACGGGTGGGGTTGGTGGTGGTTCGTTTGGAGGAGGGCTGGATGGAATGGGAATGGGAAGTGGGAGACCGGAATCAAAATCGGCGAGTACGTTACCGGTGGGATTGGGGGTTGGTGGGTTGGGTGCGGGAGTGGGAGTGGGGTTGGGGTTGGGATTGGGGGCGGAACTGGGATATGCAGCCGAGAAAAATGCTTGGGCGGATGATGATGAGGATGAATTTGGGGGTGGGGAGAAGGAAATTGAGATGACTTTTGCATGATTGGATTTGGGGATGGCAGGGTGGAGGCGAGAGGGAGTATTTGTTCCTTGTGCAATGTTTTTGGACAGGATTTCATGGTGTGCGAGAGAAGGAAAAAGAAAGAGAAAGACCTAATGTGCTTACATGAATATATGGGTGGCATTGCATTGCATGGCATGGCATGGCATGGCTTGAAGAAAGAAGGCGAATGGGTGAATGGGTAAATGGAATAAGAGAACAGATGGTTTGGCTTGCGTCTACATAGCATAACGTATTATATCATAAGAACAGAGAGAGGAAATGGAGTTTAGCGATGTTGATATTGATATTGATATTGGTATTGGTATTGGTATTGGTAATATTGTTGGTTTTGTAACTTGAGCTTTTGTGCTTGGGTGGTGAAATACTGGAGTGAAATACTGGAGTGAGATTGTTTTATGTGTGTTGTTGTTGTTGGGTGTAGACTCGTAGGTGGAAGGTTGTGTGATTGATTATGGATGAGATATAAGAGGTATTATAAGGTATATAAATTAGTTTTATTGGTTGAGTGAGTGAGTATGTATGTATGTATGTATGTATGTATGTATGTATGTATGTATGTATGTATGTATGTATGTATGTATGTATGTATGTATGTATGTATGTATGTATGTATATTATATTGATGTGGGGAGTGTTGACAGGAATAGCACGGTGAGAGACGCGATGAATTCTCAGGGGGGAGGGGGTGGGATTTTGTTATGATTATGATTATGATAAATTGTCGTAAAGCAAGGGAGTAAGAGAGGTGGTTGAGGTTGAGACCGGCGGAGTGCGCGGGTGAGAGGAAATGACATTTCTACTTAGTAGTTGGTTAGAGGGTTTGGGAGGATGTGATGCACGTTGATGGAAATTGAAGTTTATTATCAAGCAAAATATACAGAGTAGAAAGTTGAGACACGCATATATCATACACCCTGAAATGTAAAGTGTGTATGTAATAACATTGATCAAGGAAAATACTACGAGAGACTATCCAATCCAATCCAATCCAATCCAATCTGTGAAGAAGTTGATGTGGCATTTGGGACTTTTATTAATTGGTGGAAACCTCATTTTATTGTGCAACAAATCATATGGGCGAAGAACTTCTTCCACTGATATGCCAACAGGGTAATTCGTGAGCAGATGACGCTTGCCATGCACCTTTGTCTGAAATGTCGTAAAGCATGCATACTGGTTTGCAGGATGCCGTCAGCTGCAGCTGGGGCGGAAGCTCGCGGGTCTTTTTGGAGGGCGGGTACACTGGTACACTGGTAGGAGGACGATATGGAAGAGATGCATGGCGATGGATACCGGTCCTGCCTAGATGCTTCCAAGCTATGTACCCTATCTCGCCGAAACGACATCGACTTTTATTTCCGTGTCGTTTTCGAGTTTCTTATATGCCATTGGTTTGCCCGCTCCAAACAAGTTGTTGAACACTTGCGCGCGGTGTGGACGGTTACTATCAAGAGATATCCCCAACCATATTGCGCGCATGGCGGCAGTCATACTTGATTTGAAGAAAATTAGACACCCTTATCGACCGGTGAGATCGATCAGGTATTGCAGTCCTGCTGTATTTGTATGGAATTGCCAAGGACAGCGGAAACTTTTGTGTTGGAATCTTTGCTCAACCTCGTTTCCGGACTGGAATAACCTTAGGTCTTGAAATCCAGCATATCTAGTCGGCAAAGATCCAGTTGGCTGATGGGGTTTTGTGATATGTTCTCTGATCCTTATGAGAGGGATCCCTTGAGTCCATATCATCAAAGTTGAGGGGTATCGTTGTTGGAAAACCAAACGGTACCTTGGAAATTTCTGCTGCGCTCATTGAGAGGGGAAATTTTAGTAGTAAGGACTTGAGAGATTGATCGACAAAAGTAGATTTGCAAGAGTGTATAAATATATGGACATGAAAAATCTAGTTTTCCCAAAATTGAGGGTTGTCAGTATATCAGACTAGTGGCCATATGCGGGGGCGAGTGCATAATCTATTTATAGGACACGGATAATCTAACGACATAAAGAATTCTTACCTTTAGAAGGCTTTATGATGATGTCTATATTTTCAATAAATAAGTACGCGATTGACTACGAAGTTGCCTACAAGATTGACTAGTAGATCTACGTCTTACAAATGGAAGAATTTATAGATTCATTTGCCTATCTATATATATACGTGATGCTTTGCCGGGGAATATGGAAGGAAGTACTTTCCACTCTACTTTCCTTCAATCTAGTAATCCGACGGCACCATTTAATGCTGGAACCCTATTTCTAACCTCATAAGGTAGGATTTGATTTCCTTAGGTTACATTTACGAGTAAAAATATCCCATTCCAAGCGGTCAACCATTTAGGGCTTCCATGGATCGTTTGCTGACACAAACTTGAAGCGATACCCCAAGCAAATGTAGTAAGTATGACGGGTTAAATATTTCAGCGTGTGAGATTTACATCCTTTTGATTGCATCGAGGCTTATGGGTTTGAGCGTGGTGATACTGCATCCTTTGTTTCCATGCCTGAAAGGGTGGGATAGGACAGGACAGGATAGGCTCGTAGCATCAATATTTCTATTGATTGTGAATCACGAATCACGAATCACCATCACCAACACCGACGCACATCATCAACCCGCTCATTCAGACCAGGTCAATAAATGGGTCCGCGTCTAAAATCAAAGGCTATGATGAATGGTATCTACCCAATACACCCCAAATGCAATTTGCTAGTCCGTACTCATACATACCTCAGCCCCCAAATCTTACAGGCAAATTTACCTATTCATGCATGCAAACAGTTTGTGTACAACATGCAAGTGCAGCAATAAGAAAAATTACTGGAGGAATCGAAACGAGAAAGGGAGCAGCGCACACATTTGGTGATCCTTCGCATGTTAAACGAGCCAATGAAGGGGGCGCTAAGAACAGCCCACAACGTGCATGCGCATCCTATGTTCATCCCATTTTCACATCTCACTCTACCCACCTGCGAGCTGCGCCTTCATGACATTGAGGGCGGATGTCGAAATCTGAGGTGATTGATGAGGGAAGGATTGTGTGTAATGGGTTATGTAAGGGTGTGTTGGTTAAGTGTTGGTACATTCCTTGTCGATGGGCTGAGGTCTCTTTCTTGAGGATTTTTTTCTTTCTTCTCTTCTAGTAATTTTTTTGTATGGTTGGGAATTTTGAGAATTCTAAAAGCAACAAATGCGACAAGTGCTCGCAAACTATTTGAAAGTGATAAATTGGATAAGCAGCGAGGATGTTGAGTTGATATATTGATGGGACATAGGAAGTCAGAAAGCTGGAAATGATTATATCGACTGAGAGATGGAGGGTCTTGATGGTCTTGGTGGTCTGGGTTGGGTTATTGGGGATGGCTATTGGGGACCACGATTCAAATAGCTATCCTTCGAGCGACGCCAGCTACAGTAGTCAGATGGCACAAAACGAACCTTTGGGTGGAGATGGAAATGGAAATGCGGGCGGAAGTCGTGGTGGTGTATTAACACCTCAATACTTCACCACAAACTGGACCAATGGGCTCCAATCCAACATGTTACTAGATACTCTCTATCAACCCGCTTATAATGTGACTAGAGGCGAGGGAAAGGACGGATCTAATCTTGTTCTATGTCACAGCTCAGATCCCAAGTCGCCCACTGTTGACAATACACAGTTTGTTATGCAAATAAAGAGTAAGCAGCTGCAGGCCGTCGCCCTCACTCTACCATCTCGAGTCAATTTAGCTGAGACCGATTTTAGGTACATGCACAAACAATCTTGTGAAGGATGGTGAAAGCGGTACTTGTTTCTTTACCACCGGATCACTTGGAATGATAAATTTTACAGTCGGATTGGGTGCCAACACCGATCATGATTACTTCGACAAGGGAGCCTTCTTCTTCTGTTTCAGCGACTGGAACAACACTCCAAAGTTCAATTGCGAATCTTCCAGTCCTTTCTTCCTACTGTCCGATCCTAATAAAAATACTCCTCCGGTTTCAGGTTCATCAGTTTCGTCTCTGAAGAAGAGGGAGAATTCACTTTCCTTAATTTTATCGGACATTTCACCACCTTCAACTATGTTCTCCGTTAACACTAGCGCTCCACCCATTCTCACATCCTCAGGACAATTAATAACTAGCGCAGCCCCAACTACAACCAGTATCATTAGTACCAGCTATGGCTCAACAGTAACCACACCCAATTCAACACCAACCGGTACCGATTCCTCAGCCGGTGCAACCAATACACCCACCTCCTCCAAATCCAAAGGGCTCTCCCTTGGCGCCAAAGTCGGCATCGCCCTCGGCGCCATAATCTTCGTCTTCCTAATTCTCCTAGCAATCCTCGTCCTTCTGCGTCGCCGGCGCAAGAACTCCCCTCCAAACCCGTCCCGAACCCCCGAAAATCCGCTCCTCTCCTCGTCCCTCAAAAACAACGACTCCCGCGATCCATTCGTCACCGAAAAGGTCAATCTGTCCGACCGCACAGGCACAAACACCCCTCTCACATGTCGTGGCGCGGGTATGGGTATAGCTGGACCATACGATCACGAAGATGATTTACCCGCACCAGGAAGTGCCTTTACGGCGAATACACCTGTGCATCTCAGTCCCCAACGAAGCCAGGCTGCCAACACACTGAGGAGCGAAGGGGTGGGCAGTAGAGCCATGAGTACCACATCCGAAATTTCCCGTCCTGTATCTCCCGTAAATAGTGGCACGGCGGGCACGATTAGTAATAGTGGAGGAATTAACCTCAGTCGAGAAGTGAGCCGAGAACAAATAGGAGAGAGGGGTATCTTTGATCAGCAACCTTATACGGATGATCATGGCGGGGCTAGCGGGGGAGGACTCGCAGTAACCGGAGGGAGAAATGAAAATCGTACGAATCTCGACGTGCCGAAAGTATACAAGGGAGCGCTACAAGCGCCCTTCCTGAGCGAGCCGGGGATGTCGCCGGAAGAAGTGGCGAGGTTGGAGGAGGAGGAGAGGAGGATTGATGAGGCGATTGCGGAGGCGGAAGAGGAGAGGAGGAGGGCGAGGGAGGCGAGGGGGAGATAGTGGCATTATGGTATTAGTCTGCTTTTAGATGAGGGGTATTGGAGTTTAGGATTGCGCGCCGTAGTATTGTATTTAGTATAAAGATGACGATATTGTATATCGCATATTACATCATGTACATTTATATCTATATCTGTGTTTATTGATGGCACGATTATATGCATCTTCGTTTATTTTAGTTGAGTTTGTATTTGTTGTTTATATACTACTCATCGATATATTGCAACCTTCTTTACTTGGCTCAAAAAAAAAAAAA
>NGKI01000006.1:1017556-1037918 GCA_002162615.1 Myriosclerotinia duriaeana
TTTCCCTCGTGTGCTTATAAATAGATTTGGTAGGTGGTATTTTGTTGATTTCTTTGCTTCTTCTTCTTCTTCTTCTGTGTAGTGTGTAGTATGTAGTATGTACGGTACCTAGTGGTTATGATATGATGAAAATCTGGGGAGGATTATTAGAGGGAGGGAGGTAGGTAGGTAGCTTATGCCGAGATTATCATGTTAAATATAGATATGAATGTAGATATGAATATAGAAAGTTCCATACCGTTTTGTACCTGCGTGTAATGGAAAGAAGGCTAGAATGCTCGAGGTTTCTTGTCTTGGGTGGTATGGTGGGTAGATTCGTGAAGTTACTCGTATAATGTACAGACAGTACAGTATGTATCTGGGTACTGTATATACAAGCGAGTAGATTGAGATTAATACCTAGCTTCAAAGTTCAAATACAAAATAGATTTCGATATTTAAAGATCGATCTATTGGATTCAGATCAATATAGCATAGTAAAAGTAGTACTAGGTAGGTAGTAGTCTAGTACTAGACCTTTCCTATCAAACCCTAAAATTTGTCCAAGCTTCTTTTGATGATGGCTGGATGAAGGGGTACTCGGGTACTTCTAGAGTTCTAGACGAGCAAGTTGCCGTTGCCGCCAAGTCCGTGCTGAATTTGAATGGGTAGGTAGTAGGGTTGGGCAAATTATATAATCTGGGGCATGATTATATAATTTTATAATATAACACGTTTTGAGCCTGATAAAATATTATGCCAAGGTGATGCCTCTCTTTTTTTAGCCAATTGAATAGCTAGAATGAATGAAAGTGGAGCTAACTTGAGAAGGTTTTTAAGTGGGTGGTAAAAAAGTTTTACTAGTCTAAATTTGCTGAAAAAAACCCAAAATGATCATGTGATTGATAGATTAGTCATCAGTACTAAGCGAGCCACTACTATACTAGATTAGTACTAGTGCCCTATTACGTATGGTTATAATCAAATTTGACCATTATTACATACTATAATCTGTTGACCATTATACCCTGATTTAATAATTATATATGCCCAACCCTAGTAGGTAGTAGGTACTAACCTGCTAGGTACTCAATAATAATAAAGGGAAACGGGTAAATCACTGGTTGCTTGATTGGTGCTTAATGTTGTTTACCGCCCAAGCTAATATTCGCTAATGCGGAAATGCTGGGGGAGGTGATGCTGCTTTAATCATTTCGTTTCTCATAAATCTTATCAATTCATCAATCATCATACAAATTGTGACTAATTGTCCTATAAAGTATTATAATAAACCCTAGCACTTCATCATGTACACCATGTCATAACTTAAAAGCAGCATGTTCATCATTAACGAATCAAACCCCTAAGAAGCAATTTTCACTCTCACTTGCATGTGTTTCCTTCCAGCATTAATATCTGTTTCTTCCAATCAAATCCTGGTTCTTGTCTTTTCACACTACATTTCAAAATCGAATATGCACGCACTGTGCAGGTACAAGGAATTGATTGCATCCCCCGCTCTGCAAATCATCTAGCTCGACAAGGTCAGAAGATGGTCCTGAGTGGTGGTGTGGTGAAGAATGGGCGTTTAAAAAAAATGATGAGAGATGGATGGTCTACTACTCTACTCCGTACTCATTTGCTTCTGGTCTGGTGGTTTTCCGTTCTTCTTCATCTCCCTCTTTATACTCATAAGTATCTTTCTTCCATGTTTGATGTTTCTCTCGTGGCTGAAACCCCAACGAACGTCGAATCATTGATATTATATCTCACTCAGCCTTGTGTTGGAACCGCAGTCTTTGCCCCCAACGATCTAGACAATATATTATCGACGGGTAGAACCACACTTTCTACTTCTGTTTAGTTCGTGCAAATTGAAAAACGCACCTCTCATGCACACTATCAGCGGGCGTCTATTTTGGTCCCAATATCTGTACTTCGTAAGGTTAGACCCCACCATTCATCCAGTTATATTCTTTCCCTTCAGTGCGAGGTCGGTTTTTGGGTCACTAGGTGTCCAATATCCTGGTCTGCATTTGGTCTACAAGTCATATCATTGCTCTCCTCTCCCGCTTTTCTTCAGATAGTCGTACGTAGCCTTGAAGTTGACACTTCAATTCCTTGCTTTGTCGTTGTGGCGCGCGCTACACAAAACCCTACGACCTCCCTTCTCTTCAAGATTTGTTTTGTATTTTTTTTCTTGGTAGCTGGTCTCTAATTGTACAACCTTTTCTTCTTTTGACATTTCTACTCGAGTCTACTTCCATTGACAGTCTTTTGGTCAATCAAGTCTTTCTTGGCCTCACGATATACTCGAGTAATTTGCGTCAACTTGTCTTTCCTTTCTTTTCAGTTCATCACAATGTCATGTTAGTAGTCTGACGGTTAGATGTGTTGATGTATCAGTATACTCATTGTTCTATCTAGCACCACCACCAACAAACAAGAGGCGTCCACCTCCTCTCACACAACCACGATCCTCAAGCGATTCATCTACAGCATCATCATCTTCCTCACTCAAGGTCCCTCGAACACCTCGATTCGCCGAAGCGACCGCTGTGTATTCTCCAGTAGACGATAAGAGATCACCATTTGCAGACCCTCCAAGAACAGCAGACTCTCAAGCCCAGGCCTCAAAAACACAAGCATACATGGCGCAATCACAACCTTCCGATATTGGCTTCGGCTACATATCGGAAAACCAAAGACAATCTCAAGGAGTCCCGGTTGAGATGCCACTAACTCCATCATCACCATTAAAGAGTGCAATGAAGGTACCAGGTACACCAGGAAGGATGATGAACCCACTAAGTCCGACATTTCGAGAAGAGCAAGTTTTGGAAAAGCATGAGGAAATGACGGAAAAGGAGCAAGCCAAGGATTTGGTAGGAGAATCTGGAATTTGAGCTTCTTGATTCATACTAACAATTGAATAGAAAGTCAAGACTAGAGTTAGGATAGCCAAGCTGCTATTGAGAGGTGTAAACTTCAGCTGCAGTCTAATCGTTCTCGCCATGGTCGCAACAACTTTCAGCATTTTCAACGCAACCAAATCACTACCGGCTCGAAACAATCTTCCTGCTTGGGCCGATGGTACCAAGACATGGCCACAAGAAGTCGTTCTTGCTATATCCTGTGTATCGCTCGCACTTTGTCTAGTCGTCTTTTACAATTATTGGAAGGGAGGACACGAGCGTGCGGAAAAAGTGGCAGTTTATTATACTCTGTTCGCAGTTGCATATTTTATCTTCAGCACGGTTATGTGGGCATTAGCAGCTGGTATTCTTCAAGGTACGAGGAATACCGGTGGCAATAAGGATATTTGGGGCTGGTCATGTGTCGATAATAAAAGACGTGAACTATTCCAAGAAAAAGTAGACTATGCCCTAGTCTGCCGACTACAAGTAAGTAATTTATCTCCATTTTCAACTACCTTTATCGATTCTAACAATACCTCTCACAGTCCTGGTCTCTGGTCTGCTGTATAATCGAAATCGTCCTCGAATCCATCACAATCGCCATCTACGGCGTCGTCTTCTACCGCTATTACTCCAAGCAACGACTTCGCAAATCCATGGCCATCCGCGACCGTGCCCGTTCTGATCTATATCTCGCTCAACTCCGCTCTCAATCTGCACCAAACACTCCTGGTTTCGGTCCTATGAGTCCTTCATACTCTCAGTATGCGAAATCTCCAAGGTTCCCACCAAGTGTTTATCAGACTGGTCCAGATGCCGAAGAGGGTTTCGGGGCTGGAACGAGATTTATCGAGGCGAAGAGTGGAATGAGTAATCAGGCGAAACCTTTTACTTTACAAGCTCCACCTATCAAAGTACAAAATGCGACGCCAAAAATGGCGCAGGGAGGATTTGAAGCTCAAGCACCTCCGCCACCACCACCACAGCAACAACAACAGCAAAGAGTAGTGGAGCACGTGGGTGCGGCACCGGGTGAACAAACTTATGCAAGTGTTCCTATTCCGGGTGCATATACTAGTCCCCTGTCGAGTCCTGGGACGGCGCCGCAGGGGTTTCAGAGTATGGGGAGATAGATTTGATTGGATGTAGATAATTTTCTTTTGGTTGGGATTGGACTTGGGTTGGGCAATTTTGAAATTGGGGGATCTTCTTGTGTTATTTTGTTGTTGGTGTGGTGTTAACACATACACTTGACATGCCATCATTTTTCTTTATTTTCTATTTTCTACAATTATGGAGTTTGGATGGATGGATGGATGCAAGATACTCCAATAACGCCGCGGCCGTTTTACTTTTTCTATTGTTAGGTGAATGGGGGTGGCATAGTATGTTATATATCCGTAGGATGAAACGAACGGATCAGGAATGGCTCCATGGACGGATGGATGGAGAGATCCGATATGATGATACCTAAGAAACTGGAAGAGAGGGAGAGATCAAAACTCACTCGTTGATTAAAAGAGCTGGACTTGGATTGGGACTTGGGACTGTTATTGCTGGATGCAATTTATAGCATACCTAGTTAGTTGCGAGGAGAAGAGAAGCTGAAGATTCTTATGGATATGAATATGGATATGTATGTGGAAGGTGTTAATAAAAAATAAGATGGCAGAATCTAAACCTCAAAGCAAACTGCGTTTCAAGATGTTTTCTCTATATGGTACTAATTGGATGCTGCGATATATATTACTAGTCTTCCAATTTCCCACTTCCCGTTTCCAATTTCCAATTTTCTACTCTCTATCCTATTCTATTCTATTCATCTATCTCACCTACTTCATCTCATCTACTTCATCTCATCTACTTCATCTCATCTACTTCATCTCATCTACTTCATCTCATCTCATCTTATTCGACCCCATTCATTTCCTTCCATCTTATCCCCATCTATACCCCCAAACCCTCACCCTACACCCTACACCCAAAACCCCACACCCACAACCTCCAGCTTTAATCAATCTTTTCCCAACCCGTGGACCCCCAAAACAGCACTTTTTCCTTTCTAGCGCCTAAGCACCCCACCCTTTATTTCTCGGGTTTTATTTCTCGGGTGTTCAATGTTCAATGTTCAATGATAAGTATCTGGTATACCGTATATGGTGTTTCGATTAGAATCTCCGATGCAAAACTTCGGTACTCACCGGGTAATTAGAAGAAGAGGAAGAAGAAGAAGAAGGGGGGAAGGAAGGTACCTAGGTAAGGTAAGCGAAAAGAGGAGAAAGGAAAAGGGGAAGGGGAAGGAGGAAGAGACACTTGTCGGATACGTATATACCGGTACCCATGCTTCCAGGCTGAACAAATGAAGTACATGCACCTATTGCCTACTTCACTACTTACAGATCACACCGATCACACGAAGCGTAAACTATATCATAGGAATAGATATTCGTGCACTCTACTGTATACCCCATCTCAGTGGACTTAACCATATGTTGAATGCAAGTGCCGATTCCTGTTCATGGAATAGGTATCAGCTCGTAACATTCATTAAGCACTTCTCTCTTTTGTATGTCTTGCGTTGCATTGCTTTGCCCTCCTTTAGGTATCATGCACGAACGCACTCTCTGATATCTTTTGATCCTCCACTCTGCCATTTGTTGCGTCTCAACTTATACCCATGTACTAGTACAGTCTTTGCTAAAATCCCCCCACCCACAAATACCATAGCATCTCCCAATCTCCTCTCCCAATCCCAATCCCCGTGCTCTCCCTCCCCTATCACTCCCATCTCCAATATGTTTATTTCCCCACAGCCTTCTCAACCTTCCCCTCAACCTTCTTAACAGCCTCCACAACACTCTCCTTAACCCCCTCCACCCCAGCCCCAATCTTCGCCTTGGCCTCCGCCTCCTTACCTCCCCACTGATGATACTGCATCCACCTATAACCCTGCGTGAGTTGCGCGCCTTCGTTTACAAAGTGACAGAGGAAGAGGAGGGGATTGAGTGGTGTGACGGCGAGGGAGTAGCGCATGAAGGTTGCCGAGTAGATGCAGAGGGCTGCGGTCATCTTTCCGGATATTCTGTTGAGGGAGGAAAGGTTAGTGAGGGTTTGTGTGAGAAAGATGGGAGAGGGGGACGTACAAATCGGGACTCTTTTGTGTGTCCATGACGGCTGCTACTGGAATACCGAAGTTTGAGACTGGTCCCCAGAAATCTGGAGGGTGTGTTTATTAGCAATCAATTGAATCAATTTAATTCACACAACCCCTTCAATTATCTCGCAGCTCGTGTTCCCCATCTATCATCTGGCCCTCTCTTTCAAACATTAATTCTCTCCACCCACTACCCCTCACCCTCACCCTCACCCTCAATTTCCTCCCACCCCCATCTTCACAATCTTCACCTTCCTTCACCTTCACCACCACCCCCATCCATACCCACCCCGGCACCACCCAATCTCCCGCGTCCATTCAAACAATCCTCAAAAATACATAACAACGCCCCCCTCTCTCTCCCTCACCATCCACAAAATCAAATATCAAATATCAAAAAAACTTACGAGTAGAACAAACATAGCTAACCGCAGGATTACTACGAATCTTCGCATTAATAGCTTTAACCAACGCGGCCATCGTGAGGTGCTGGTTAGGTGATTCGGGGCGTGATCTTTTGTTTTGTTGATATTCAATTAATATTCACAACATGAGCTCTTGTTGAGTTTTGAACGGGACGGACTGCGATGGAGTCTGGGTTCGGATTTACCCTGGATTTGTCCGAGACTGGGGTTGTGTCACGTGGTGGTTTTGAACGAAGAGTCGGAGGAAAATTATTCCTTGTGTTGAGTTGGAGTTGAATAATATTATTATAGGATTTCCAAGGTTAGTTTGAGTAGTCGAGTCATCTGTTGAACCTACTAGGTAGTGATTCGGAAGGTCTTCATTCGAAGATCTCAGCAATCAAACCTGGCCAAAAGTACTTGCGGATGTCAAATTTCATGTAATCACCGAATGGGTCTGGGGATGAGATAACTTCCACTTGAGAATTCACGAAAAGCAAGGAACTGATGATGCATCACATGGTATCGCATCTCCCCAACTTTCACGTTCACCTCTCGAGGTCGCCAGCGTAAATGAAGGCAGAACCATCATTCGCGAATTAGCTCGCGATTATGGATATTTCCACGCCTCGATCAATCTCACCTCACTCACCAAGAAGTCCTATCGGCTGTACACCTCAACTTGAACTCGAATATATCGACATCAGACTGCGACATCAGACTGCGACAGCATCAACAACATCTACCGTATGCAAATATAACTGCACCTTCCAATTCCACTACTCCAAACCCCTCCAATTTTGAAGATATTCCCACTCCTTATATTGCATATGTGAAGGGCAATTCCAACGACAACGATCATTATGATAGACTTCCTCTACAGACTCTTTTCGAATGGGGCCTCGCATTCGAAGAAATTGATGTCGCTCGTCGTTCGGGTCAAGATCCTGTTGAAACATCCAAAGAAAAGGTTCACATGCAACTTCTTGCCGAATGCGCTACATCGGTAATAAATCCATGGAGTCGTGGCGATATCGACGAGTTACACAGGGAATACGATGCGAGGATGGCGAACTGGAAATCTACTATCAAAAAGTCCAATCAAAACTTGGAAGAGCGCCGAGCGGGACAGGCACTTTCTGAGTTGGTGACCGCCATGGAGATGGCTGGATATGGAAATGAGGAAATGAGATGGGTTTCTGGGTTTTTGAGTTATCGTGAGCAAACTTTCTGGGCTGTAAGGGAGTGGTGTGAGACAAGATTGAAAAAGGTGAGGGGTGAAATTGAGAGGAAACAACAACGGCGCATACCAGAGATGGATATCGAAATACGCGGGATTGTCGAGGCTCGAGAACATACGCAAGAGATGGAAACGGAGAAGGAGACGAAGGAGATGAGGACAAGAAAGTCTCGACGGAATATCAACTCCCGGGAATCCACACCGCAGGTCGCCGACACCCAGGCCCCTACACAGACAACCAAGATTCGAAATTGTAGACGGAATGTCAACTCTAGAGACCATGCGCCAAGTCACGATACTCAAGAACGCACGTCACAGATCAACGATATTCTAGAACCCACGCAAGTCACTAATACACGACCATATACGCGAGTCAACGAAACCCCAAATCCCACACAAATCACCAACATTCGAAATCATACACAGGACATCGTGGGTCCTAAGAGCATGCGAAAGACGGAAAACAAAAAATGCAAACGGAACATAAAGGCACAAGAACGGGAAACATACACTCAACAATCTATTCATATCATCAACATACGAAAACGCACGTATGCTGATAGCAATACAGCTCACACGAAAAGACTACGGCGATCACCCCGACTCAAATCAATCCTTGATCTGGAGACAACCAAGAATGAATTGGGCGACTGAGGCGTTGGACTGTATAGTTATTGCGAACTCAATTACTGTAGGCTTCTCGGTATGATACTTAAGTCGATATGAATGAAATTCAAAATCTACGAGATAACCGCCTTTACTGTTCCTTGCAGTGCCGTAGCTCGCCTCATTTCAACCTCCAATCATGAGATAAATAAAAACCAAGTTATAAATACCTAGGTAGTATGACCAGATCGAATCGGAGCTAAAGTTGTTGCCTTTCATATCAGGCAACTAAACTGTTCCAGTCAGTACCTTGGTAGTATCGGCGGCTAGCAACCGCCGTCAGTTCCCAACTAATCTTTATTACGCATACCTAGGTAGTCGCAACATTTCTCAAAGACTAGTGCTTCAACCATCCACCACATCTCTAGACCACCCTCAGCCGTTTGAAACAGCGGTAATATAAAACCACCTCTTTCTTCCTCCTCCCAGTCGATATGGCCCCGCGACAAGCAAAACGAAACATCCAGAAAGCTGGGCGGCAAAGCTCGGTGCCAAAAGACGGTATAAAGAAAGGACGACCACAACTTTCTTCTCGTAAAAGCCCTCGCCTTCAAGAACGAGCTGTATCTAAGGACACGAACACCGAACTCAAGCACCCACTTCCCTCGACTAGTAGCACTCCAGACGAAGAGGTATGTCACTCTCCTGATACTATGCAACAAAGCTAACCAATTCTAGTTACCACACAATCAACCGACCCCTCTGCAAGATAAAGATCGAAAACGAAAACTAGCACCAGAACTCGAAGAACCACCCATTCGCGCTCCATCCAAGCGACCGCGTAGATCTTCTGCGGACTCGGCCTTTGAGAATACACCGGACAAGCTAGCGGCGAATTGTGTCGTCGATAATAAGATTAATCCAATCGCGTATTGGATTCAGAACGAAAGGTGGCCCAAGGAATACTTCGACCAAGACGAGCAGGAGCAGGAGCAGACTAGAGAAGATTCCGAAAAAGACAGCTGGTTTGAGAAATATTGGGAGCCAGAAAATAACATGAATCAGTTACTTACAAGCAACATTAATCAAGTACTTGCAAGGAAGAAGTCGTCATCTTCCATTCATGGTAAACAATCGGAAGCTAGCTCCATTTCTATGACACCTAGCGATCAACAGCAAAGGGAAATTAAAAGTTCCCAATACAGAGATCCACGTTATCCGACCTTTCTCGCAACCAAAGGCAGCATTATGAAGGAGTCCGTTTTAGGCATCACAGACAAAAGCAAGGTCGATTGTCGAACCCTCCTCAGCGCAGAGCAACCAGTTCCTAATGACTCGTTATTTCGCGACGACCTGTTCGAATCAACTTGTTGGAATATACAAGACAGAAACGAGACGAGGGTCATCCGGGATATCTCGCTCCTGATTGTTCCTTCTGCAGAAACACTGACAACATACGGCGCCACCAACCTTAAGTGCTTGATCGAGAGCACTAACGAAGGCTGGAATAATTCTATACCAGTAACCAAGACCCGTCCGCAACCCGACTACTCAGTAGGATTCAGGAGAGAGGCATTCACGAAAGATCAGCTCAAAAGACTTGGACCTTTTGTAGGCGAGCTTACAGATACTTCTTTCTTTATGGCTACATACTATATGTATTTCCCGTTTCTAACTTGTGAAGTAAAGTGCGGTGCTGGGGCTCTTAATATCGCAGACCGACAGAATGCTCACAGCATGACGATGGCGGTAAGGGGTATCGTCGAACTTTTCAAACTTGTGAAACGCGAAAAAGAGCTTCACCGGGAGATACTCGCTTTCTCAATTTCCCATGATCATGAAACGATTAGAATCTATGGCCACTATCCTGTGATTGATGGAAACAACATCACATTCTACCGCCATACTATCCGTAAATTCGACTTCACGGAACTGGACGGTAAAGAGAAATGGTCGTCATATAAGTTCACCAAAAATATTTACGACATATGGATGCCGACTCACTTCAAAAGAATCTGTTCAGCTATCGATGGCTTACCGCCCGATTTAAATTTTGAAGTTTTATCCGAGCTAGGCGAATCTGGACTCTCACAGGGGTTAGAGAGCCACAATCTCTCTAACCAAACAAGTCATTATCCTACGCCTTTGAACGAAGCTGACATTCAATCAAGCCGTGTTGGTTCGCGGGACAATACACCTGATACTTCACTGTCTCAGAGGATGGAAGGTAAAGCATCTGAAAATCCAAGGAAAAGGTTTCGGTCCTCAGAACTACACCAGTCTCCAGACGTTGTTTGATGATGGGAATGATTCCAAAGTGATCGGCTGTATAGGCGAGGCTAGGACTGGGAGCGCTTGTTTACCAGTTTTATGGAAATCTTTGTGTTATAGCGGTATCAGTATCTATGGAAATGACTGATTTGCATGGTCAATTCTGGAGGTGATTGATCCAAGACGTTGCTAGGAGTAGCAAGTAGATGAGGAACCTCCACCTCTCCCTTTTCCCTCCCTCCCTCCCATCTCTTCCCCCGCCCCATTCTCCTATCTGATGTATACAGCTTCAATTCATCTCATCGTCAGTTGAAGACGTCAGTTAGTTTTTCGGCTCGCAAGGGGATCGAGCTGCTCAGTATCTATTTCCGGGGGAAGGCTATCCGACCCTGGTACTATGTTCTTTCTTGTATGCCGGCAAGCGCTGCTCGTCCATGTCTAACCGCAGGTGTAGTAATTGTTATCGGTGTTCACGGAATAATGGGTGGCATTGCTGATCTCTATATATATATCTTATTGTCCTCGCTATTGCGTTACAGGCTCGCCCTTTAGTCACTATGTTAGGTCGGTTAGGGCAGAAGAGCTTGAAAAGGCTCGTGAAATATGGCGATACATATCACTGATTGGACTTGTTGAATGTCTGAGAAGAATTTCATGCTGTGTACTTTTATAAGACACAATTAAGTAGATACCAAGAGTTACCATGACATCTAGGCTGTGCATGTCTTAGCAAGGCTTCTATTCCTCACAGAAACGACCTTGAAATGACTAGCAAAATTACAATTTACCTAGGTAGGAAGGTCCTAGGTCATAGCAAATGGTTCACAGAGATAATGGATTAGATGGATAGGAAGTGATTGGTTTTGCCAGGCAAGAACTCTTATTTGAGTGGGTCTCATCGCACCGCGGTTAGTTGGCATCTTATTTTCCTCTTGGAAGCTGTGCGGTATCTCGAAGAACATACACGTTATCCATCATATCCTATTTATTTATCTCAAGCCCCTCAATTCACCAACTTCTTCAACATTATCTCTTGAGTAGGGTTCGGCATAATCCCCGCATTGCTATACAAATTATCCGGTCTCGTCACCCCATCCGGAAACTTCATATCATATCCCTCCAGTAAGTTTCCTATAATAAGTTTGTTCATTGCACTTGCATACCATCGTCCCGGACATGTGAGTCTTCCACTTCCCCATGCTAAATTTCCAGGTTCAATCCCAGTGAATTCTTCCAACGGGTTGACTCCCTTTGTGCTTTCTGATGGCTTGAAGAAGCGATCTCCGTTGAAGATATTAGGATTGTCATAAAAAGCGGGATCTCGAGACATAGATTCCGCAGCCATATTGATGAAGGTTCCAACTGGGAGGTCAAGACCATTTGAGAGTTTAACAGGCGATAAGACAATTCTGATGATTTTTGATCAGTCGGTTTATATTAACAAAATAGTAGCATACTTACAAGCATCAGGCTGATTATATCGCAGAGATTCCTTCATAAAGCTATCTAATTTTCTTAACTTTTTGGTTGTAGTAAATTGCCATGATCCATTATCTTCTTGCAAGGCCAATTTTGTTTCCGCGCGTAACTCAGGAATGTATTCGGGTCGTTCGCAAAGATCATATAATGTGTGTACTGCAGCCATTGTGGATGTATGTAGCTATTGGTTCTTGATTAGCTGAAGATGATTCGAACACCATGACTCGATTCAAGGGAAAATGAAAACAAACCGTTGCAGAAGTCAGGACCAAAAGTTTCAAGATAATTGCCATTGGCTCCACAACCTCAGAGCCTAAGATCAAAAACCCTAATAAATCGTTGGCTTTATGCTCTGCGTTTTGTCTCTCCAAGATAGCAGGTCCTAAAACCGCCTGAGCTTTGAATAGGATATCATTCATGCGACTCTTCGGGGCAAGAAATGGCCTGAGCAGAGGCCGTAAGAGACAGGGATATGGTCTAAGTGCATTGGCGGTGGCTACAACTTCTATTAGATAGGCGGAAATGGTATCCAACCAGGCTTTATCATGAGCTAGCGGCAAGCCAACAAAGATACGTGATGAAACGGCTAGGGACATCGAGTACACGTATACATATGTGGGAATAGGAGTGTATTCTTTTAGACGGTAAGTTATGGAAATCGTGATCAAAGTGCATGGAAACGAACCTTGTGCAGTACAGTTAGTCAGAAAGCCCGACATGGCGAATGAAAGTTCTGCGGCCATATCTGGTACGAGTACAGCTATGGTGTGATCGTTAACCTCAATATATGCACCCAAAGGTAGAGGTGTCGCACTCACGTAGATGTTGGGTCAACTGTACCCTGCAGACATCAGAGTGCAGGCGACTTTGGAGAATAGTGTCTACACCACTGTAGTAACCCAAATGTTTCTCTACGAGAGCGGCAGCGTGGCTGAGCTTTGTTTCGGGTAGCATGCGTAGCTCTGCGAGGTATTTTGGAGGAATAACTACGCGTTCCATATCTTGTGTCTGGATGATGAAACCATCGTCTTTAAACTAGACAGCTCGTCAGTGGAAGTATATATGGCATTCAGTCATCTCATAATCTACCTTGTGATAACCATCATCAACGAGATTATGGCCTTTCTCTTCGAACTCTCTTCTCGCGGCATAGAGGTGAAGCCCTAAGATACCAGGATCTCTACCGACTCTGTGGAGTGCAACTTTCGAGCGACGAGGTACGACCCAGGCGACTGCAAGACAGAGACTAACAAAGCCTAGCACAAAAATGCTGAACGACATGATCTGTTGGCAGCAAAATCAGTTCGAATGTCTGGAAATATTGGTGGCCGAATTGATGGTGAGAAACGGAAAGGGGATAGATTCATTTTTAGTGTGAGAGCCCGTACCGTAGGGCTGTTTGTCATCCCTACAGATTTTATCGGAAGTCACCCAAAGCAGTTTTGTGCATGCGTTTGGGGGTTGTAATGGAAGAATAGGATTGGCTTAGACCAGTCTATTGAATGCGGCGTCTCTATCACGTGCAAAAATCAAACAAATATAGAACAATTCACCCCTCAATGTGTACTAGGTAAGTGTAACGATTCCCCTGCCCTTCCAGTTTACTTCCAGATCGAATTATAGTATTCGCAGCACTGCAGTCATAGCTAATCACCATGGGGGATTTGCGACCAACTATAGTAGGACTCGGCATTTCAATGCCCCTTCAGCTATCACTGCCGTTGCCATGAAATGTCAAGCCCGACTAGCCAACCGCTTGCGTCTAGAAGCTGATGACTTATGATTATATGATTTTTGTGGGGTTGGTAAGTAACCACAAGCCCACAATCAAAAAGTGAATAACTTACTTTTGACCATCGGATTTGCAGTAGATATTAATTATCGGTATGCTCCCATATCGACGGTCTTCTGAGGACCGCCAATTGACCACTTATTAGATTGTCAGCTCGGGAATCTTGTAGGCCACGAGAAATCTTCACCCACTGGATTCGAGCGGCTAAATTCAGCGAGGTTAGATGCTACTATTCTCCTGAAGCGTTAGACGATCGTATTCATTTCTCCTGCCGATAAATTACTTTGATGTTTCTCATCGATGGTTCGGGTCTCCCCCCCTAATTCATGTCGGCATACTAATTCTAGATTAGATCTCATGGAAGATACGTTCCTTGATGAAGGAAAAATTTGCAATGAGCGCCTCATGCCTCTAAGGCAGGGGGCGGTACCGCCTGACAGAAGCGTTTCAGTCGAGTAGATGATATATGACCTATGGGAATCTATGCGGCAATGTGACGAAACCCTCGCGAATGAGATAATTGAGCCTGTGTTCATTTTTATGTGATCACAAACGAACCCACAGCGAAAGCAAGACTTTGGTTTGAGGAAACACCTTGCATATCGAGAGCAAGATGCTGGCAAGGCGTAAGTTGATCCTCCATGATTAATCTGTGCCAATATCTAATGTCATCTTATTCGCTTTGGATGCGTCGGTCGGGCTGCATTAGACGCCCATTTCCAAGCACCGCAATTCTTGAAGGTGGCTAGCATATTACAAAATAACGATCTACTCAGAATTCCGTTAAGTATGGAAGAAGTCTTCGTAGAGCCAATCGCGGGGCATGCGCTTCAAGAATAGAGCAATTGCGCAGAGATATTGAGCAGGGCTTGGTGTTATATTTAGCAGTCATAATGTTAAGTTGACTTGAAATCATGGCCACGCATAAGAAAATTGAAATATTACTGCACAACTAAGTGCATATGTCTACATCTCTACCCTCCACACATCATGCGAAGGGATTGAACGCAGTGAGTTTCTAAGAAACAAGCAGCACATCGGTTTAATTATGTTTGATGCAAAATGAAAAGCTCGATAAATTACTTGGAAGCGAAGATAAATAGTTCACTTTCATACTATATTGTGCCTTCTGAGTTCATACTCAGATGAAGAACTTGGTGTCAGAGGCGGCGATCTTACCTTGAGATAGCCTTTGGACACGAGTCGATGTTCATTAGCTGTAAAAAAATATTTTGTAGCAGAAAAGTCAAATCTGCGAAAACCTACGGGTTCGCAAGCTTTTGGGCAAAGCAGTTGTGACCATGAGGCGGCGATACGAATACATATAACGGGGAGGAAAACTGTATAAGAACAGCAAAGACAGAAAGGAATAGTTCAATCACTATTTGCTATTGTTTTGAGGAAAAAAATTACGGTATTCAAATAAAGGACCTCAGAAACACTGCATGCGGCGCAAGTATTGGATTCATTTATGTAATAATACCAGTATTATAGTATCTTGGTGGCAATGCCCACCAATACCCAGTATCTGATAGCCCAACAGGGAACGTCATTTGCTTGACCAATCACTATCCAGAACTGCCGTGGCAGCAACTCCACAGAGCAGGTCATTTGCTTCCCGAGCATTCACCTGTTCGAAGTAGATCATCAGCTAACAAGTCCTCTAGTAGCGAATTATGTAGTCATGCTCTAAAACGAGAAGGTTTGTTTGACTAAATCCTCCGTGAGTCGCCAAAGCTTTTCTGCATGGTGCCCATCTGTAGCGAACTCAAGCAAAGGTTGGACCTGGCAGTTTTCGAGATACATATTTGAGGAACCTGGTGCGCAAACAGTAAGTAGATGATTCCGTTAGATAAGCAGAATGTCTATCAAGGGGGATTATTTTACCTGAAAGTTTGGGATCAAGAGCTGCAACTAGAGCTGTACTTATTCCCTGACTCAGTGTTTTCATAGGCATCATGGTAAAAATCTGTTCAGCACTTTCCTTAGGCATGTGCCTCCATAAATCAGTTGCTATGGCTGTAGAATTGTTAGCGTAATGAACTTTTTTACCCACGAAGATAAACAAACCTCCGGGATGAACACAGACAATTGTAACCCCTTTATTGGCGAGGAGTTTGGACAATTGTGCAGAGTATAAGATAGTTGCGGTTTTGCTCTGTCCATATGCAATTGTGGGAAGATAGCCAAGGCCCCACTAGAACATCGGGGAGTCAGTATTGCCTATTAGGGAAGAATTGGGATGGAAAAGATGAGTTTTGGCTGTATTAGGAAGGAGAGGAGTGTATAGGATGGAACAGAGAAATGGGGTTGAGATCGGGGAACAGAGTTAGGTATTAATAACAAAGTATTCTGTGAACCGAATATGCTTACTGGGAGCCCGTAGGCTTCACAAAGCGCCTTAGGGGGCTTTTCTTCCTCTGGTAAAGTATTGCCCTCAAAATTGTAGTCCGCAAAACGGAAGGGGGAGAATATATAGCCATTACTACTCATATTCACGATTCGAGCCCCTTCATTAGCGATCAGCTTGTCCATTATAAGGTTGTTGAACAAAAAGCTTCCAAGGTAATTGGTGGCGAGATGCATTTCAAACCCATCTACACTGAGCGTGCGCTCTGGTATATTCATAACGCCTGCATTGTTGATGAGGATATCAATACTCTGCTCTGCATAAGCGTTGACTTCGACAGCAGCAGAACGAACAGAATCGAATGATGCCAGGTCAAGCTTGAGAATTCGAATCGGCACATTTGGATATGTCTCTTTGATGACTCTTTCGACAACCTTAACTCTTTCTGTAGATCGTCCGGTGAGAATAAGTAAGTTTGGACTTTGGGCAGCCAGCGTTAGTGCCAGGCTTGAACCGAGCCCGTTTGGACCAACGCCAGTGATTAGTACTGTGTGAACTTAGCATTTGTTTACGGCACTTCAAATGTCTCAGGAGATGGATTTCATACTATTCTTTTGCTTTACTTCGTCCCCGAAAGCTGAAGCAACCTCTTTTCCCTCCGTCTTTTCTCCGAATTTTAAATGTGAAGTCATATTGTGTTGTAGGGATAGAAAGAAAAACAATTTGTTGAAAGATAGCGGGGAAGGTAGAGAGACTGCATCTACTTATCCACGGGCTGCGCCGCAATATCACCTGCAGTCTAACGCCCATGCACAGGCTGCCCCGCAATATTCACTTGCAGTGTAGTTAGTATCAAACCATAATTTCACGTACAAGACATTTTGAAGTAAAGTCCGAATGCCCACCCAGCCTGAGCGGCAACAGAGTGAATGATAGATAATGATAGGCTTTTGTTGCGTCCGTTCAAGTAAGCTCCAGGGCTGGCAAAACCTCTCCCCGTATGTACAATCAAAGATGAACATGGAAGAAGCCGTTGTTTATGAAGTTTTCAGGCTCGAAATCATCAAAAGTTCTATTCAGGAACCGAAATCCCATCAGGTGGTCATCAAAGTTGAGGTTTCCCCAAAGACTGGAAGACGTATTGGGGTCCAAAATGACCCATAAACATGGGAGATGACTTTGCAGGGACAGTTCACAAACTTGGTACAGAAGTCACCGGCTTTGAGGTACGTGCTGTGCGTACCAATGCTTGCAAAATGACTCATATTCATACAGGTAGGAAGGAGATGGAGTGTTTGCTTTCCATGAAATCCAACAGCCGCATATGGAAGTTATGCAGAGTACGCTGTCGCTTGGGCGTACACAACCTGTAAGCTTGGACCGAACGTAACTTATGAAGGTATGTACTATGATTCAGGGTTATCAAAATTAATAACTGCAAATGTACTCATTTCTAATGGTTGTTTGAATGAAAAAGAAGCTTTAACGGTTCCTCTCGCAGCTTTCGCGGCTTCATTGGCGATATACCGCGCACTTGGCCTACCTTTTCAGCCACGTGTACAACAAGCTACAAGGCTTGGACCTATTCTGATCTACGGTGGCTATTCGGCTGTCGGCGCCTTTGCTATCAAGCTTGCAAGAACATCAAACATCCTTCCTATAATTGCTGTTGCTGGCGGAGGGCGGGACCATGATTGAAATGAACATTGGCGAAAATTTGATGTCTGCTCATGGACCATCTGAAGATCTAAGCTTCGCGCTCGACATCATCTGTCAAGACGGGAGTAATAGGGTGTGCTACACTACTACAAAAAAGTGGAAAGTTGGCGCATGTACTACCTCTTGATGAAGGGGTAGCGCTTGAAGGGAAAATGGTAGATTTCATTATGATTGGAGATATACACGGAGCATTCGGGAAACCCGACAAAAGAGAGATTTCAGCAGTGTTACGATGAAATTGTTTGGAATGGGATTGGTGGAAGACTGTTTCACTGGGTGGATTGAGAGCCATCGACACAATTCTTAAAAATATACAGGCCAGGAAAGTATCTGCAAAGAAGTATGTGTTTTGCAATCGCTGATACAGAATAGCTTTAAGATCAATGATCATCCAATGGAGTAAAGCATAGTCTTGTTGTTTCTTTGAGGAGCTTGAACCATAGTATTGTTTTATCTCAAAGTGGTTACAAAACTGGAATCAGGTTCAAATGACCAATCATATGTCCTGAAATATGATTTTCACTGGCTTCTAAACAATAGTTACATTGAACATGCCCTTGCTTAGCCTAACATGCGTGCATGTCTCCTGCTATCTTGAATCCGGAAACCTTGTTCTGAAATACACCATTTGGATCATACTTCTCGGCAATCTTCCTCATCTTCGAGATGGAATCCTGTGAAGGATCAGCGTCGTTCAGAAAGATAAAGGGGTGGAGAAACCCCTTCTCATGAGCTTTTCGCTCAGGACTTGCAATGGTCACATCACTGAATTGCTTGATTTTCTCGTATCGGCGGCGTCGAAACACTCGCCATATATGAGTTCACCTGAGAATTGGTCAGCCTTCATACTATTGCATCATTTGCATTATAATTCGCACTTACTTACGAATGTGCCGCGCGAAAGATGCAGATAGAGAAAATAAGCCAAAATAAATCTGGTGCTTCATCATGTGAAACATGATTCTTGAAATCCAATGAATTTGAAGAACCACCTTCAGCTCAAATTGGAAAATAAAGACTGTTATCAACTACCGGCGTGAGAAACGGGTTTCCTACAGTAGTGAAAGTACCGAGCCCGCCGTTACGGCACTGAATCTTAGCAGATAGCAATCAGGGACCGTGGTATCTGCGGCAGTTTCATTCAACGGTCGAAATTACCAAATGGGGCAATAATCCGAATTTAAGATCGCACAAAGGTTATCACCAAGCCCATTTTCTTTCTGGGATACTTCATCCTACACCAAATAGGCAAATCCCAGAGCCAAGAAAGATTGTTCACCTTACCACAACTCGAGTCATATATGGGTAAAATATGGAGAGAAATATCATAGGCGCTTGTGATTACTTGCTTGTGTTATTTTGTTGGTATCCAAGATGATGCTCTTTCAAACTTCGTACAATAAAGCGGAGCATGTCCTCTCGCACATATACATGTTCGGATTTGTGCTCGCGCTGGTCAGTGCAGCTACCATTTTGGAGTAGTTGTTGCTTTTGCTGGGCTATCTCTGACGGTATCGCCCTGACTGCTGCGGAAGGCTAGAGAGTGCTCATATCATTACGTATTACTATTCAAAGGAACCAACTATCGTAATCCAAAAAAAAATGAGAGTCAAACCTGGTGCTTGTAAAATCTCCGAGATTAGTGATACATGGAGAACTCTTTATAGAGAATGGAAAGTTGTTTCCCATCAGTCTTCCTTTTTTCGTTATAGACTATGCTTTTATACATTGCTTTGTTTAATATGACGATTAATATATTAATCTCAAAGGAATAGGCGAGAAGAAAGGGGTCTTAAAGAATTAACTTTGTAAGGGCAAAAGAACAGAGTCACACTTACTCTAAAGATCAACATAACAATTACTATATATAAAAGCAATCAAAAGCCAAATATCAACTATGATAAACTTCCAGGAGAGCTCTATCACCCCTACTTCATACCCGGAGATGACTCTTGGTACGCCTGCCTCAGTCAACGCACTACCAACCGATATTAAAAACAATATAGGTACCTCCAGCCCTATCCTTCGAGCAACACAACCTATCGATATAACTTCCGAACTAGTAGCTCTGATATTCTCAGCGACTCTTTTACTGCAAAAGTATCAACTACAGAACCTCTTTTCAATATTCACCACCTTTTCAACTAAAACAGAAAACGCAGCCCTTCTATTATCTTCAACAATCAGAACAAGCACCAAAGAACCTATATCAAACGAGCTACATCAAAAAAGTGCTAGCCTATAGGCTAGAGATCTTCTAATCATACCTAGCTTCCTCCCTCGCCCAATGACATGATGAGCAAACAAAACTCTTAGATCTCCTTGAGATCTTTAGGGAATACACAGAAAAAGGAAGACTCTACTACAGCGTCTAATATCATCACTTAACAAACCACTCATCTGAAATCGGCTACACGGAAAATCGAATCTCAAGCAAAGGCCCTTGCTAA
>NGKI01000006.1:1045070-1063105 GCA_002162615.1 Myriosclerotinia duriaeana
GGGGTCGGCAGCGCGAAGTTTCGGGAGGGCTTTAGTGATCAGAGGGTTGAGGTAAGAATTTAATTTCACAATTTCACAATTTCACACACACAATCACAATCACAATCACACGCGCCTGGTGAATTGCATCCCGAGCCGCTGCGAGAACATGTAGTTTGCTCGTGGGGGACTGGGGATTGCACGGATCGGGGTGCGGTGGAGGCGGTTATGACGGTGGTGGGGGAGATGGTGGCGCGGTGTTTATTTGGGTGTTTAAGTGCGTAGGGTAGGGTAGGGTATGGAGATGAGACGAGATGAAATGAGATGAAATGGCATGGAGAGATGAGGCGGGTGCTGTGAGATGCGAAATGAACGATGAAGGATACCGGCTAACACGTCGTGTACAATCTAGCCATCGGCGGTGGGGAAGATGTTTAATAATTTGATCAATGGGACGGATGGGTCGAAGTAGCGGGATGTAAAACGGAAGATTGTTTATCCCTTGTGGGTTTTGGAATCGCGGATGGATGGAGTAGGGTTCTTTTCCTCTGGGGTTGAATTGATCGGGATTGAAGAGGGGAAGGATCGTATGGATAGAGGGACATGTGGATGGATATACGATGACAATGTTCGGACGTGGGATATGTATGATAGTGTGTAGGAATACTATATGAATGGATGTATTATGAAAAGCGAAGATGGGGGACTATCATACTCTATGATGAAACCCAGGCTTTTACACTGGATTACCCGATCGGGAGTCCCACAATATGCTCTACCTTACCCCTACCTCTACCCATGAACTCGTACCATACAATTTACCCCCATTGCTTGACTACACCTCCTCCCCTCTACGCACGTAGATCTTACTAACTTACCACCTCCCTTCCTCCCATGATCCCATCTCTTGTTCAATGACAATCACAACCTAGAGATTCCACATCACTCATCCCATAACCAACCTACCAACCGCAATACATCACGCCTTCCAAACACCACCCTAACTGCTCTATCCATATACATCTCCCATCATCCCACCATCCCACCATGCCACCATGCCACCTCCTTTCCTTCCCCCTCCCCCCCTCGATCTCTCAAATTCATTAAACANAAAAAAAAAAAAACATCCCCTCATCCATCCTATTCACCTAATACAGACAGCACTCAGCCATGATTAAAATAATAATCATCTACTCACTTCACCTCTCTCAACCTTCCGTTTCCCTTCTATTATTATTCCAAATTCCCCCATGAAAACAAATAGAGTACTCTCCATCTCATGATACGCCCTCGAGTTCTATTTACACCTCATCTCCCATCTCCCATCTCCCATCTCCCATCATTTGATCCTTTGATCCTTCAAATGCCACATCAAATCAAATCGAATGCGGATTTCAAACCCCTTCGCTCCTACAGATAGGTAAATATATAAAGCCCGCTTTTACAAACCATGGGTTTTCTATACCCTCCTACCCTCTCACATCCACTCACCCACCCACCCAACTCAACATTTCCTCACCAGCTTTTTCGCCGAAGAAAAGAAAAGATTTCGAAGGAAAGATATTTCTTATTTATGTCTTATTGCCAAAGGCATTAAGAATACAACATTAGATATGCAACAAAACCCAACCCCGACGAAAAGAGCAAAGAGCAAAGAGCAAAGAGCCAATGACGAAAAATCTGATTCCGATGTCGATTCGGATGCACCTGTAGAGGAAACAGAATGGATATTTTGTTTGAAGGATAGAAGGAGATTGGGAGGGGGAACGTGGAGGGGAGTGGAGGAAGTGGAGGGGAGTGAAGGTGGAAAAATAACCTTGCATATACATAAGGAGAGGATAATAATATCTATATCAAAAAGTTCTTTATAAAAGAGGGAGGGAGGGAGGGAGCCAGGCAATTTCCTTAAAGGGGGCTAGGTACCTTAATAAACCGAAGCGAAATGAAACGAAAACGAAAACAAATAGACGATATAAAGAGCACCAGAGTACCTAGGTAATTTTGCGTTGATTCAAAATCCTAGCCATGAATAGATTTGTTTTGTATAAAGTACCCCGGGGCCTACTAGGTATTTCCAATTCATTCAAGATTATCTCTCGTATCCATTCCCCCAAAGACGTGGTCCAATTGATTTGCAAGCCTTGCCGCGCGAGCCTCGTAGCTCGTAGCTCGTCCTCTTCCTTTGCAAGATCTCCAAAAAAAAAACTCCACCCTCATACCGCATACCTCATACCCATAACCTAACAAAACAAAAAACACAAGAAACACACACACACACACACACCACCCCTCTCATCCCCTCACTTATTACATTGAAGAATCCTGGATTTGAGAGCTTTGAAAAACATAAGAGGATATATAATAGACTCTCTCCTCAGCTGCTTTAACTCCAATTCAAACTAATATAATAACACGATGAATTGCCCATGTTTTGGTTATATGTTACTCAGATGATATAGAGTACCTATAAGACATAAGCTTCATTGAGGACTTCCTCTTCCCTGAAGTAATGATCCACGGGAGAATAACGTATGAGCAGAGCACAATAAGAGACAATCAGAAGATAGAAGTAAACATGTGTTCAACACAAGCCATGGCCACAACCACATGCGAAAGGATTCAAAGTAATTAGACTATTTTCGTCACTATGTAAAAGAAGCTTTTCATTCAGCTATCATAAAAAATGAGAAAACACCACCGTGCTTTCAACACATGTATGGAATCCCTCATAATCATTTCTATCTATCAATTTCATGCCTTCATACCAGGTATCTAGTTATTCATTTGCGCCCACTGAAACTGATTTACAGCTTGTTGGGAGCAGTTTGTGTAGTTGGCCATTGGTAACCAGCTGCGTCACTGAACTTATAGCCATAAGAAGAGGTGAAATCATCCAAGACGGCTGGTCCACGAGATCCTATTATACGATTAGTTTCATGTTTAGTCAAAGGGAGGAAAGATTATGTAAGAATATCTTACCGTATGGGTACTCCATAGGGATAATCTCCTTGTTGTCGTCAAGGTAGTGTAGAAGTGGTGTGAAGATTCTCCAACTTGCGTCAAGTTCATCATCACGAACAAAGTTAGAGTGATCACCCTTAAGAGCGTCAAGGATGAGGGATTCGTATGCTTCTGGGATCTTAAGATCAGAGAATCGGCGACGGTAGGTCAAGTCGAGTTCGGTAACAACAGTTTGCATGCTCAAACCTGGTAACTTGGAGTTCATCTTGATGTAAACACTCTCGTTTGGTTGAATGCGCATGACAAGCTCGTTTCTTGGGATATCTTTAAAGATACCAGATGTGACATCCTTGAATTGAATTCGGATCTCGGTCTTCTGCTCATTAAGAGCCTTACCAGCCTTCAGGATGAACGGTACACCATCCCATCGCTCGTTCTTGATGTATGCGACCATAGCACAGAAAGTTGGGCATCTTGAATCCTTTGGTACGGTATCATCTTCTTTGTAAGAAGGCTTGGTACCATCTAAAGATTTGCCATATTGGCCAATGATGACATTTTTAGGCTCGATTGCTGGGATACCGCGAAGAACTCGGACCTTTTCATCTCTAACATCCTCTGCGGAGAATGAAATTGGTCGCTCCATGGCGAGGAGGGTGAGAACTTGTAGAAGATGGTTTTGCATAACATCTCTGATGATGCCGAACTCATCAAAGTAACCGCCACGGCCCTCGGTTCCAAAAGGTTCCTTGAATGTGATTTGAACATTGTCAATGTGATTGCGGTTCCATGTAGCACCAAAAAATTCGTTACCAAATCTCAAAATCAAAATGTTCTTGACCATTTCCTTTCCGAGGTAATGATCGATACGGAAGATCTCATCTTCTTTCCAATTTGGCTCCAATGCCTTTTGCAACTCTCGGGAACTCCCCAAATCCTTTCCAAATGGCTTCTCGACCTAAAAGTTGTTAGCAAGCGTAATCGATTGAATACGGAAACCCGGAATCTTACAATGATTCTTGCAACACCGGTCTCTGGGTAGGTGTTTGCTTTTAGTTGTTGAGATACAGTAGTGAAGACGGACGGAGGTAAGGCCATGTAGAAGATTCTGTTGGCTTCCTTTCTTCCCTTCTCAAACTCCTCGCAATGTTTTCTTAGCTCGATGAAACCCTCAGGCTTATCATATTGTCCAGAAATGTATGTACAGATTTCGCAGAATTCCTGGAGTTGTTGTTCCATATCCTTGGTGGGAGTCTTGATATATGATCTGACTCTCTTAATATATTCCTCGTGGTCCATCTTCGTTCGCGCATATCCAATGATTCTGACATCCTTTGGGAGGAATTGGTTGCGATACTGTTGTGTGATATTAATACTGACTCCCTGGCTAGAGGTATCTTCTACCACTTACGAGACCGAAAAGAGCTGGGAACTAAATACACGTTATGTTAGTAAGAAAATGGGGTAATTGATAGGAGTTTCCTTACAGTCTTCTTCTTTGCAAGATCACCAGATGCTCCCAAAACAATAATCACAGTGTTGTCCTTCAGCTCGAGTGATCTGTAGTGGGGCAAAGCAATCAGTCATGATTCGGATCAAATGGGATTGAGATATCAGGATGAAGAATAAAAAGTAAGAATTCTATCACAGCTCGAGGGGCTCTGATGGCCCCCCCTAATGAGTACATTTCACATACACAACAAGCTTTGTAGATGGGAACAGAATACTAGTGAAGCAGATTGACCTGGAAAACCAACTTACCCAGCATTTCCAGACTCCTCTGGCTTGATAACAGTGTCGGCCATTGTGTATGTATTGTTTGTGATGTGTAAAATCGATAAAGAAAGGGAAGAATAGTTTGAATTTCCTGAAGATCAACAAGACTTTTAAGTGAAGAGGATTTGACAGTTGTACGACTGACTGGCTTGAGAAAAATGTTGGGTTTGGGTTTGTCCGCTTTTGATGAAAGACTCGACCCCGCTAAGAGGAGTATGACGGACGAGAAGTAATTCCGGGTAGCCTCCGAAGTTAAAAGACCTGTCTATTTTGGAATAATAATAATAATAATAATAATATGGATATCAAAAGAGTTTTGGACTATTATTATAAATATGGAAAATTAATAAGCCGATGCTACCTACTTATATATATTGAATTTTGAAATATAAATATAAATATGTTAATTCACTATGTTGGAACTGAAAGACTCTCTTTTGTATTTATTGACATTTCGTTGTTATGAAGCTTTGTTTTTGATGATAGCTTCCCAAATTCCCAAATTCCTCAACTCCTCAACTCCTCAACTCCCAAAACTCCCAGAGTACTTGATTCCTTGACACCATAATGACACAAGGCCCAACCGCCCCTCATTTATCACCGACAGCCTCAAAAAGATTGGAAGGAGTGATATAAATCCATACAAATTCTTACGGGTCCTATTATAAAGCAGATTACATAAAAGTCCAGTGAGTGTTTACAAAATGCCAATTAATCCCTTCTAAAGAATGTATTTAATGTACTCGATGTACTCAATGTATTCAGTATACACGGTTGACAGCAATTCTATGGTGAACCTGATTCGTTACGAAAATGACATTGTCGTATTGATCCATGGATGGTGGTGATATTGATATCAAAAAAGGCAAAAGAGGGATTCAGTAACCCGAATGCTTACCTACCATTGGGATGGTCGCTTGAAGCTCTAGACTGTAACTCCGTCGTACTCGGGGCTCTGATGATTGTCTTTGATGATGTGCGGTTGAAAAGTATTCTAATCGGATCCAACATGTTATATCATTATATGCCAGGTACGTGGGAGGAGAGTTCTAGGCCGATATTCCTCCATAGATGCTCTCCACGATGATCACCACCTGGGCAAATGGATCAATCCATTATTCAAGATTTATCAAAGGCAAGCTCGGGAAAAATGGTAAAGAGGAACCTTGGAAGCTACAAACACATCTGAGTTACCTTTGAAATTTTAACTACCTAATCATAGACAAAACTCATAAGAGATGAAAAGAAACCGAAGAGGAAAAGAAAGAAAAGAGAAGAGAAGAGGAGGGAAGAGGACAGAGAACTTCGAATAACTGACAATCTAATCCAATCTGTGATTCGGTTTCGAACAATGTCTGATATCACAATCACCAGTTAACTGTTAACTGTAACACTCTCACCCTCACTCTCAATATGATATGATGCAATTGTGAGATAGGCTCAGATAGTAGATGGATCGGAACTTATTGCAAACTTCTTCCGTTCAAAATCTCCACTTGGCAATAAATTCTTGATGCCTTAAATACCAGAAACCAAAAAATCACTATTCTTAGTCAGCTATCCTGGCAACCCTAGAATTTTTCTCGCTAACTAAAATTCTAGGGCTTGGTGTCAGCCGCTGCATTTGGAAGGAACGAAAAACTCAGTCAACATTATCGACGTCGACAACCATAACGCCAAACCGAAGTCTTCCTCTCAAATCCACGAGAGACTTTCGCCAAAATGCCTACCGACGCCGGACACAGACGTGAGTTTCCCTGATCTTGATATAGCATTGGCTGCGCATAAATGGGTCTTGGGGCTTTGGAGAGGAGGAAGCAGTTGAGAGAACTGGAAACTGTGAAGTTGCAGTTTTCCTGGGAGATCTGAGGAGACGAGCATGCTATGTTGTGCTTGAACCAATGCGAGGATTTTTGGCTTGAATCAATTGCTGACTGGTGTGTGCTTTTAGTCTATGTTAAGTAAGTTTACAATATATTCCGATCAACGAACGAACATTTTCTGGATTCGAGTGGAGGTATGGGGGAAGGAAATGAGCGAGGAGATGGAGAGCGAAGCCTGAGATATTTCGACAATGCAGAGACGGAGATGATCGAGATGGAAAGTTCACATGGATGGAATTAACATATACTGATATGGATAACTTCAGGGGACGCCATTTGAGCTACCAACGCGGCAAGCGCAACACTACCCCAGGCACCAGCTTGATCCAAATCGAGGGTGTCACCAACACCGAGGCTGCCAAGTATGTTTTATCACGATATTCGAATACCTCGATTCTAATATATATTTAGCTTCTACTGCGGAAAGAAGGTTGCTTTCGTTTACCGTGCATCAAAGGAGGTTAGAGGATCAAAGATTAGAGTTATCTGGGGCAAGATCGCCAGACCACACGGTATGAGAAATTCCTCTTACTTGTCATTAAGGGGGTGTCGATACTGATTTCTACCAAAGGAAACTCCGGTGTTGTACGCGCAAGATTCAGACAAAACCTCCCACCTAAGTCATTTGGCGCATCCGTTCGTGTCATGTTGTACCCATCATCGGTCTAAATGGTTGGTTTGGAGTTGTTAGCATGGACTGGGAGGATGGTTGATGAAATGCCACAATCTGGGCACTCGAAGGGGGCGGCAATAATGAGCACAGCCTTGCTGGTAGTATACCAATTAAGCAATTAACAACCACAATGGCCAGCATGGGTATATGATCAAAAGTGCATATGGGATCGTCGTGGAAATCTTCACTAGACGTAGGCAGGAGTTATCGATCAAAGGTTTCACAATTACATCCAGTACGACATGGACAGATGTGTTCCTCAATCTTTTGGTCTCACCCATGTCAATTATGCTTTCAAAACGAAAATCGAACTTAGGTACAATGTGTGCAGGTTTTTTGGTAACATATATCGATTTTTGAGGATCTTTTTGACCTCAAGTTTATTGATAATAGCGAGTCTTGACAGTCCCGGAGTGTACGTGGAGAAGGTCTTGAATACGCAATCCAGGTACAAGTATTGACGTCAACATGGGAATACATACCGGTACCTGATGACCCGGATACCAAATCTTCGGACTCCGCCGTGCGTACCCCAGAAGTGACCCGTCCCGAATATGTCCAAAGTGAATGCTTAGCCTATTCCCAGCGCACGGTACTTAAGGTACCTGGAAGGTAATGGATCCCTAGCAGTACATACCTTAGTGGAGAGGGCGGGTTGAAAAACACAGTGTTTTAATTGTGTACGTATTGCAAAACTGTGTAAGAGATACAAAACTGTGTAAGAGATGTAAATTTGTATAAGCGAAAAATTATTATATAATATACTATACATCAAAACTAAAATATAATACTATAATAATTACTGTAATTAATACTGTAATATTCCTTAAATTATAATAGTTTTTTAATATTATAAAGATATTATTATATTGTTAAAATTATTCTAACTTTTATTATAATACAAATTAATACTATAAAAAAAAACTAATACAATATATTGTATATTATATAGTTTTTAATATGTATATAGTATAAAATTTATTTATAATAAAAGTTATTATAATYTTTATTGTATAATATAATRTTACTAATATTTTATTTATATTGTAATATTATATATATTATAAATTCTTTTATATTATATTATTTGAAATTACAATATTTTAATAGAGAATACGAGTTTAAAAATATAATATTTTTTAATCTAAATAATATTAAAGAATATTAAATTATAAATTTTATTATATTTAATAATAAATTATATAAATAAATATATATTATAAATATAAAATTAAACTATATATAAAAATTAAACTATATATAAAAATTAATACTATATTAAAAATTAATATTATATTAAAAATTAGATTATAATAAAATTAAAATTAAATATTATTATATTATATTAAAAGATTTATATAATATATAAAAGCAAATTGTATATAAAAGTAAACTATATATACAAAGTTATATTATATATATAAAATTATATTATATATATAAGGTTATATTATATAATAATAAACTTTCAATTATTTTAATATATAAATTTTTTTTCGAATAAAATGTTAAATGGAATAAGCAATGAATCAACGTAGTACACTAAGGGCCAAAACTTTTCATTACCTTTCTAAGAGAGGAATCTAGAGACTATTTATGATACAACTCACAACAGCGGAACGCCGGGGTTCCGCTGTGTATACGCGTACAATCCACCGTGCAGAGTTTTCCCAAGGGTGTTGCTAGTTATTAAAATGAGTGTGATGCACAGCCCCTTTTAGTACGTTTCGTCGGTCCGAGACCGAAACGCCGGTAAACCTCCGTAGACTCGTAACAGAGCCCTCCCCTCTGGACTTCTCGCCCCGAGGAGTCTCGTGACCATTGTTTGCTTTTAGGAATGCGGCGTAGCAAAATAAACAACGCGTCGCCAGCGCAACCCCGCCTAGCGCTAGCGCAACTAAGGCCTTTTTAAAACAACAACAGGGACGCGTCCTGTTCCCACAACTTTCAGAACCTTATTGCTCACTTCGGCTCTACGTCCCCACACCGGACTACCACCATCGTTTTTAACTAGTCTCTCACTATGGGTCCTAAATCAAGACCAGAGATCGCGGCGCGCTCCGACGTAGGGGTGGTTCCGCTAATGCGCCCGGTGTGTCTCCGCTGTTCGAAGTTGATCGCGTACGCGTCGCCGGCGGTGCTCCAAGACGACGGGTCGGTTCAGAATCAAATATGCAACCTAGTGGTGGGGTCCAAGGTGGCGTGTAACGAATGTCGCCGCAAGCGGAAACCTTGCGAGGAGGTGCCGGCCTCCTTCGCAACGACTGTGAATCGCCTTCTTCGTTTGAAAGACATGTATTCGGCGACCGAGGATGGGTCCGCTGAGGAGCAGGCGGTGAACGAGAGGCTGACGCGCCATCAGGCCAACTACAAGAATGCGGTGGAGGCTTTTGTTAGGAGTGGCAAGAAGCAGGGTCTCACTCATGAGCCCAAGGATACCCGCGAAGCGGTAATGGTGCTGAATCGCCATATGGCCGACTTCAACACGATGTTTCGTACCTTTTTGGATTCGTTCCGTGCCTACGTATGTGCCCCTGCTTTATGGTTTTAGCACAGAGTCAGCTAATTGGTGCGTTGCTTAGGCCAAACTCAGTCCTCTAGACAAGGTTGCGGAGCGCCTGGTAGACTCGTCGAGTGAAGATGAAGGTGGCGCCGGCGTAGAGCCAGCGGTACCTGTAGCGAAGCCCGCCAAGAAGCCAGTCAAGAAGGCTCCCGCTGCCAGGCCGGCAAGAACACCGAAAGCGGCGGCGAGGGCGGTTCGAGGTGGTGCCATGGGTACCAAGTCCGCACCGAAGGGTACAGAGAGAGCGGCAGCGGCGGATGATGACGATGAGGAGGATAGCCAGCGGGGAGGCCGCGCGAGGCTGCGGACACGAGCTCAGTCTATTGCCGCTAAAACTGCACAGGCTCATAAGGGTCCTCCTGCTGCTGGCAATGATGATAGTGATGGGTTGAGTCCTGTTGAACCAAGCGGCGATGAGTTTGACGACGATGGTGAGTCGCCTCTTCTGGATATGGGTCGGGAGGCTCTCTCGCCGTCATTGTTTTAACCGTTTGGGGTTTTTCCCTTAGTACAGTCTAAGACCGCCGTCGCTTCTTCGTCGCAACCGAATGTCAGGCGTCAGAACCCTCAACAGGAGTTTGATATTTGGGAGTCTTTTAACCAGCATTACGAACCTGGCTCCGACGAGGATCCGCTGGATATCGACAGCGAAACGGGTTTAATGACCGATGCCGTAGCCGCTGAGAGGTATCATGCGAAGAAGGTTTCTCTGGGCTTGGCATGAGTGTTGTTTTTGTTAGTTGGTCGGAGGAGTTTTTGTCTTTCTGGTTCGTCGTTGCAACGGCGGTGCGCCTTCGTTTTCATATTCTTGTAGAAGTCGTTTCGCGTTGGCTAGGTTTTTAATGTTTTCCCAGGTGTCGTCCGACGGGTTGTATCCTTTCCACCGAACTAGGTATTGAAAACCACGTCCTTTTTTCTTGTGAGCTAGTATTTTTTCAACTTCGTATTCTGTATTTCCTTCTATTTCCTCAGGCGGCGGTGGGTCCTCGACGCCGTCCCGCTGGTGCCAGGGTTCGAGTAATGAGATATGAAAAACATTGTGTATTTTATACGTAGGTGGTAGTAGCAACTCATATGCCTGCCCACTGCTTTTAATGCTTGTGATGGTGAAGGGACCTATGAACCTATCCGAAAATTTCTTTTTGGGCCGTAGTTGTTTAATATTTTTTGTGTTTAGCATCACCTTGTCGCCGACGTTGAAGCGCCGGGGTAGATCCTTGTTGTGGTTTTTGCTCCGTTTCATCGTAGCGTCCTTCCAGAATTCTTTTAATTTTTCACGCTCTTCTTGAAGTGCTTTGATTCGCTCTTTCGCAGCCGGCGCTCTCCCCTCTGCATCGGCGTCCCCGCCGATGTAGTTGAACGTAGGTTGGAAGCCGTACATGGCCATGAAGGGTGTTTCATTGATTGCACTATGCCACGTAGCATTATAGGTGAACTCCGCCAGGGGCAACAGCGAGGCCCAGTCGTCTTGCCTCCAATTGGCGTAACAACTTATATAATGGATCAGGTTCTGGTTTTGTCGCTCCGTTTGTCCGTCGGTTTGTGGGTGAAACGCCGTCGATAATTTTCTCCTTATCCGTAGGTAGAATAAGAGGCTGCTCCAGAAGTTTGCTATGAACTGTGGTCCTCTGTCGGATATGATGCCCTCCGGCGCCCCGAAGTCTTTAAACACGTGTGCAATCATAACATCGGCCAGCTCTGGGGCGGTGATGGTTTTGTTCACTGGTATATATCGAGCTAATTTTGTGAACCTATCCACCACCACCAGAACGCCGTCGTACACATGTTTGCCCACTTTCGAGGGTGGAAGATCTGTAATAAAGTCCATAGTTATCTCTTTCCACGGCCCTGTCGGCAAAGGCAATGTTTGCGCTTCGCCGTATGGCCGATGTCTTTTCACCGTGGTTCGTTGGCAAATCGCACAGGACTTTACATACCTCTTAACATCTTCACCTATGCTAGGCCAGTAGTATTTGGACTTGATGATTTCAACTGTTTTTCTAACACCCCAGTGACCCGCCGTCGGATCGTCGTGGTGAGTCTCTAGGATCTCTGTTCGTATGGACGCATCTTGCGGTACGAAGGCTTTGCCCTTAAAAGTGACTAAGCCGTCGGCGTCGACTTTCCACAGTGCGGCGTCTCCAGCGGACCGCAGTCGAGACTTCTGATACTCTTGGCTCTTTATAAAATCGTCGTTCTCTTGGAGACGCAATAAAGCATTTCTCATCGGTTCTGACATTGGTTCGAATGCTGTTTCGCCTTTCGCCATCACTCTGGCTACTCGACGTGGTATCGACTGTTTGCAACCAGCGATCACCAGCGCAACCCTAGGTCCGCGTAATGGTAAGCTACACCCTTCCCTGTGAAATTGGCCTATGGCATATCGGAGGGGCTCAGTCTCTGTACGAGATTCATAAAACATGGTTGCTATTATAGCAACGTTTTTCAACTTATTTTGAAGTGTGGGTAACATCTCAAGAAACCCCGTCGACTCTCCTTCGTAATCTGGGCGGCGCGAAGGGCCATCAGCTGGGTTCAACTTTCCCGATCTGTACACAATATTGAAGTCGTAGGCCGCCAGCGTTTCGGCCCATCTCGCCTGCCTCCCGTTCAGCTCTTTTTTGGTCATAAAATACTGTAGGCTATTATGGTCGGTTTTGACAAGGATAGTATGCTGTGTGCTCGCGACGTAGTGCCGCCACTGCACGAAAGCGGTGTATATCGCAAGGAGCTCTTGGTCATGTGTGAAATATCGCTGCTCAGCGGGGGTTAACTTGCGGGAGTAAAAAGCCACTGGATGCCAGCGGCTGACCGCCGTTTCTCCGACGCCGGGAAATAGTTGAGAGAGAACACAGCCCAAAGCGAATCCCGAGGCGTCTGTCTCTATCAAGATACGTAGTAGTGGTTGAAAATGCCGAAGCATGCCCGCCGTCGTGAACGCTTTCTTTAGCGCTTCGAAAGACCTTTGTGCGTCTTGATCCCATACAAATTCTAGGACAGCTTTTCCCTTTTTAGAGCCCTTCATCAAGGCGGTCATGCCAGCAGCCACCTTCGAGTATGCGGCGATAAACCGGCGGTAAAAGTTGGCGAAGCCTAGGAAGACCTGCACATCTCTGAGGGAGTTTGGGACCGGCCAATCCACCACTGTTTGAATACGGCTAGGCTCCATTGATACGCCTTCGCCGGACACTATAAATCCTAAGAACTCCACTTGGTCGGTGCCGAACACACATTTTTTAAGTTTAGCATAAAGCTTGTGTGTGATTAGCCGTTCGAGGACCCGGCGGACATCCTGCGTGTGCGATTCTTTATCTTTTGAGTATATAAGAATATCGTCGAGGTACACCACGCATATACTGTCGGTCAAGCCGGCGAGAGCTTGATTGATATAAGTTTGAAAGGTAGCCGGCGCGTTGGTCAAGCCAAAAGGCATAACCAGGTATTCAAATTGCCCGTACCGCGTGCGGAACGCCGTCTTCCACTCGTCGCCCTCTCTTATTCGAATTCGGTGATAGGCATCTTTTAAGTCCAACTTGGTGAAAACCACGCCTGTACGCAGTCGGTCGAGGGACTCTCCAATAAGGGGCAGGGGTGTTCTATCCTTTTTAGTAATACGGTTCAGGCCTCGGTAGTCGACGCATAGTCGATGCCCTCCATCCTTTTTGGGTATGAACATGATAGGTGCGCCGGCGGAGCTAATGGATCGCCGGATCCACCCCTTCTTCTGGTATTCGTCGAGGTATTCTCTTAGTATGGTTAGCTCTTCTTCAGAGAGTGCGTATACAGGGCCCCAAGGGGGTGTAGTGTTGGGTTCGAGGTCAATGCGGTGCTCCATCGGATGATGGTCGGGCAGCAGGCTACTATCTTCTTCAGAGAAGGCTTGTTCCAAATCCTTATATTCTTGCGGTATTTCTGGTTTTTGAATGGTGAGTACCCGGCGACCTCCGTTGAGGCCACGAGTAGTAGGTTGGGGGGTAGAGAATATAGCACAGATCTGAGCTCCTGCTTGCATTTCCCGTCTCATGGCCTTTGCCGAAATTATCTCCAGCTTTTTTAGTTCGGGGCGAAATCGTAACGCCGTCGACTTCCAGTCAATGTCAGGATTGACCGTTCTTAACCAGGGTAGTCCTAGAATAGCGTCTACATACGGCAGTCCTAGTACGGCAGCTGTGAATGGGTGAGAGTGGGTCCTTTTTTCTTTCTTTATATCTGTTGCTTCCACTGTAAACTGGTGGTCGCCGTAGGAGCGCATGGTAGCGCCGGTGGCCGTGGTGAGAGGTGTTCCTTTCTCGTTAACGGGCTTCCAATCCCATTCCACGCACTTGTTCTGTTGTATAATATTTGCCTCCGCGCCGGAGTCGATGAGGCACCGTAGGGATATCGACTGCTTGCCGACCTTAAAATTGGCGATTGTGATAAGAGTAGTTCTCCCTTCTTGGTTCGGACCCAGCGTCACAGGGACGCTTAAGATGAGCGCTGGGCCTGTTCTTTTTCCGAGTGTTTCGCCTTCGCCTCGACGTCGGTGCACTTGTATGATGGGTGGGTTTTGCCACAGTATTCACACTTGGGAGGGTTTGGGCAGGTGACGGCGAGGTGGCCCTTCTTTAGACAGTTATAACAGGTTGCGTTGCGAAGGTACTCCGCCGAGGGTCCTCTTCTTTCTTGAGGCTTATCTGGTTGAGGGGACGCGGACCTGTTTCGCTTTTGGGGTTGAGCGGGCGATGGTTTCTCGCTGGCGCTCGCCGTCGTGTTCTGGTAGTAGGGTCTAGGGTTCTTACCAAGGTATCGAGGGTTGTGAGTGGGATTCTCCTGTTTTGCTTGGGGAGCCTTGTGCTTCTCGCTATCGTTTCGACTGCGGTACATTTTATCCACGCTTTCTAGGCGACAGGCTTGTCTGATGAGTTCGTTTCGGGTGGCTGGTTGTTGAGGAGATTCAGAGATGCGCTTCGCTATCGCCGGCAATAAGCCGGCTAGGAGCCGCTCCTTTCTGACACTGTCTGATTCCACTTCAATGTCTTCCTCTAGATTATCCAAGTAGGATACGAAATCATTAACACTTTGTTCAGGTTTTTGCTTTGCGTGTATGACCTGTTGAATGGCTAATCGCTGGCGGTTACCCTTATCCATAATGGCGTCGTACATATAGTCTCTGAAGCCATCCCAGGTTAGGCCATCTTCCGTCTGGTCGCCCTCGTATCGACGCCAAATCGCCAGGGGGGATCTCTCAAAGTATTGGATGACGTGGTCGATCTTCTGCCTGTCGGAGGGGAAGTGGTACCCACCGTCGCTGCGAAACATGACCTCTGCTTGAAAAAAGAAGTCCTTGGCTTCGGTGATGCTAGCGCCCTCGTAACGGGGTAACTTTTGCAACTTCGGGGGTTTACCTTGAAGGGGCATGGAGCGACGGGGCTCCGCTGGGGCCGCGATGACAGCAGGGATAGGGGCAGCCCGAGCTTGGTCGTATATAAGGCGGGCGATGGTAGCCTCGAGGGCTTCACGAATTTCTTTTTCTCTAGACCTCTTCATAGCCTCCATTTCAGCTCGGACAGCCTCAAGCTGTGCCTGCAAGGAGAGCTCTGTTGCAGGGCTAGGTTGGCGCTCGGGGGGCGACGCATAATCGCCAGCGCTGTAAACGCTCCCTTGGCGTCCTTCTTCGAGAAGATCTTCAAGTTCTCGTTGAGAGGCACGCCTAGGTGGGGTACTTTGCGTAGGGGTTTCGGCCTCTGGCCTTGGGGTGCGGCGTGTGTTAACCATCTTGTAAGCGAAGGGTTTACGAAGGGGTAGCGACGGCGACTAGTTGACGGATTGCTCTTAATGAGAATGAAAAGAGTTGTTAAATGGAATAAGCAATGAATCAACGTAGTACACTAAGGGCCAAAACTTTTCATTACCTTTCTAAGAGAGGAATCTAGAGACTATTTATGATACAACTCACAACAGCGGAACGCCGGGGTTCCGCTGTGTATACGCGTACAATCCACCGTGCAGAGTTTTCCCAAGGGTGTTGCTAGTTATTAAAATGAGTGTGATGCACAGCCCCTTTTAGTACGTTTCGTCGGTCCGAGACCGAAACGCCGGTAAACCTCCGTAGACTCGTAACATAAAATTTATATCAAAAAAGAAATATAACCTTTATAGTGTAATGGTAATATTCTTGATTTTAATTAAAAAAAATATTTAAGTAAATATTTAAAAAAAAAAAACTTTAAATAATATTAATAATACAAATCCTATATTATATTAGTAATACAAATCCTATATTATATTAGTAATACAAATCTTATATTATATTTTTTATATTTTTTTAATTAAAAAATAAATAAATCTCTTACACAGTTTACTCTCTTACACAGTTTACACTTCGTACACAGTTTACCTTCGCGTACACAATTTAACCTTATATATAATTTAACCTTGTATATAGTTTAACCTTTTATATAGTTTAGCTTTATATATAATTTAACTTTATATATAGTATTTTTTTTTGTAACCATTTAGACACAGTGTTTTGCAAGGCTTTATATAAGAGCTTTTATACTATTAAATTACTGTGTTTTGAAACCCGCACCCCCCACTAAGGTACATATTACACATATTCTTGTATGTGACTTGTGAGGGACTCGTAGGATGGATGATTGGTAGGGATGAGATCAAGATAAGATGATATCAGATTGGGTTCTTTGCATGGATTTTAGGGGAGGAATACTTGATGTGAGATGTGAGATGTGAGATGTGGAATGTTAGATGTTAGGTAGATGTAAGATGTTAGATGTAAGATGTTAAATTCAAGATGTTCAGCTTGTGTTGTGTACGGAGTAATGGAGGTGATTTGAATTCCGGCGGCGCATATATATAGCTGGCTGGGTAAGCCATACACAGTGCTCACACATATTGTATTGATAGGTACGTGGGGAATATGTACATAGTACATACATAGTACATAGTACCTAGCTGAAGCGGGAAGAGGGATGGGATGGGTGTGAGGGATGTGATGGATGGGATAGATGGATGATGTATGATGTATGATGTATCTCGATTATGCCAGCGGATTGAAAGTTGCATGTAGTAATCCGATAGATATCTGTGGACTCGTAGATAGATAGATATAGATATAGAGAGATATAGGTAGGTAGGTAGATCCGATAGTTGCATATTGACTCTTTGATTTTCGAACCTTGGAAGTTGGCTGGCTCGTTCTCGTTTGAGCTCGTTTGAGCTTCAAAATGTTCAATTGGGAGGGATATCCATGATTCCTTGGATATGGGTATGGGAATCATGGATATGTATGTATGTATGTATGCACGATTCTAGTATATTTATTATATTTCAAAAGTCTTTTTTTGTTTTGCATCTGCTTTTATTCGGGGAGGGGAGGGGAGGGGAGGAGGGGGGGATGAAGGACTTGGGAATGAAGGACTTGGGAAGTTAGGAGGGGGATGGTTGGGATGGAGGGGTGGTTAGGATGGATATTGGTGAGGATGGACAGCGTGGCAGCGCGGCATCGTGGCATATTGGTACCTACTAGGTACCTACTAGCCTCAGGTAGTGTGTACACTGTAGTCTGTACAGTGTAGAAGGCTAGAAGCTGTCCAATGTGCATGTTCATTTTTCACAGCCCGGTGGATTGGTTGATCTATCTGGTATCTACAAGTCTACAGTCTAGGACTGTCTGGGACTGTCTGGGACCTGTCTGGGGACTCGAGGTCCAATATTTAGATTTCAGGCTTTTCAGGCTTTTTCAGCTGGCATTGCATGCACATGCATGTATGTATGGATGCATGGATGTATGGATGGATGGATGGATGCATGGGGTGGGTGTTGTTATATAAGTATTGTATGGATTTGTATGGATTTGTATGGATTTGTATGGATTTGTATGGATTTGTATGGATTTGTATCTACTATCCGTACTAGGTATATCTGATCAGATATCTATCTCTATCTCTATCTCTCTGATATGAATGAATGAATGAATGAATGAATATTATGATGTTCATGTTCATCATGTTCATCACGTTCATCACGTTCATCACGTTCATCACGTTCATCACATCACATCACATTCATCACGCTCATCTCACGTTCCTCATGAAAAGTATAAAATAAAATAACCAATCACGAGCCGGGAAAATGGACAAATGCCGAGAGATCCGATGAGCTGATCGCGGAGGGCGGAGGGCGGAGCAAGAAAATGGATACC
>NGKI01000006.1:1074563-1101206 GCA_002162615.1 Myriosclerotinia duriaeana
GGGCCGAAGGGATTTTGAGATTCGTCTTGGGCAGATGGGTGATGTTGTGGATTTTTACATTTGGAAGTGCAAGTCGAGTGTGCACGGTGTGCATGGGTATCTATTTGGCGCAGCTGGAATTGGGGATGAGTTATCTGCTCTTTTCTCGTTCCATATTGAACACTCTAGCCGCGTTTTACGTTTCCATAAACTCAAAGCCTCGCAGCCAGAGGTGGCGAGATCATACATTAGAGGATTTTATAGTGTTGAGATAGATCGCGAAGCAATCTTACAACAACTTATAGCAGAAGAGAAGACCTCAACTCCTCCATGCTCAACATACCAGGCGCCAATCTATTCTTTCAAGCAGCCACCCATCGGATTGAGTCCACGAGATCTGGAGGAGGACAAGAAATAGTTGTAGCTTTGCAATAGCTTTGCAGAACAACCTACAAACTTCTTCTGCCTCGTCGGATGAAATCTCGGACATTAAAACGCCAAACAAGCCACAGACTCTTACACACCAGTCTGATACCTGACAGGTACGTTCAGCCAGGTTCTCGCAAGCTCCTCAAGAGAGCGATGCCCGCTACCGAGAATACTGTACACGAGCCTGCTTGTGGGGGCTTGTACGAAAACGACCCTTGGACGATGCGTGTCCAAACGCCAACCAACGCACATCGTGCTTAGGAGGTTGGCGACTACCATTGTTTGGAGCGGAAGTCTCTCAACAGTCTTATGGTTTGCCAACTCGCGCAAATAATGGATGTGAGCCACTTTGAAAGCAGGGCGCTGGTGATGCTCTGCCTAGAGTAAATCTCGAATCGTTTGGATATGCTTTCGTCGCAAAGGGGACGTTAATGCATTTCGAGAGAAGAAAAGGAAAAAGATTAAAGCACGAAAGATTAGTCTACCGATATGCGGATGAAGTTCAGGGCCAGCTTATACTAGTCTTTTTCGGGAATCCCTCTCTCGCCCATCCTTACTTTCTCGACTTCTGGTCAGAAGAGTTTATCTCTTTCTCATGTCGTGAGTAGGCGAGCAGGCATGCAATGAGTTGATGCTAGCAATGCGACGAGGGTATGTAGAAACGAGCGAGGTAGTCGAGAAGTTGTCAGGTGATGGAGTAGAGTCTCACGATATGCATCCCGTGAATGAACGCGTTATGGAATCTTGAGATCAGATGTGTAATAGTAACATGACGCAAATCAGCCAGTTGGACATCATCGGCAAAGCGCCATGATCCAGTGCCATAGTCCACGAGAATGTCATCCAATTTGAGGTCTGTGAGTCGAGGTGTGAGTTACAGACAGTGTTAGGATTCGATATGCGGTGGTACGTAAGATCTTGTTCAGCATACTAGTACTGTACTAGCCGCGTGTACCGCTCTTCACGCCTGCATTGCATCTCAGAGCCTCGTCGTCCAAGTCTGGTCGAATCAGAGATATTGGGGAGGATTTCTGACCTTGGTCCCGCGCGTGGCGGATATTATCTGGACTGCAGTGCGGCAATGTCTGTCTGTAGACTAAGACTCCGAAACATCCCGCTCGTGTGCGAACTTCAAAGGCATCCATCCCTGCGCAGCGGTGCTGTTTTTGACGAGCAAGTCCAGACTCTCCAGAATCCAGGTGTCTGTCGCGACCTGCACACATGACTTCCTCGACTTTCATTAACCCGGGCAGTCAGTCAGTCATCTCAGATGCACAGCCACAGCCACAGCTTGCTTACGCACGCCACATTACCCTTCTGTCCTCTGTACTCGGTGTTGTCACCCCAGCGCTAACCTAGATGCGGGGTCCCAAAGCAACCTGGAAAGGCAGGCAAGCAAGCAAGCAAGCCAATTGCATAAATGAAACTTTACAAGGGCTCGCAATTTGATCAAGAATAATATGATAATATGATACAAAATAGCTTTCTGCCAAAGAAATATTCGCCACAATTACATGATTTGTGCATTCCAAGGTTGCCCTGTCCTGCTGAGGACGATCTGATATGCAATCGCAATCGCAATCGCATGCCGCGTAGGGATAACCGGTAGGCGTCTGGGAAAATCGGTAGTACAGTAAGGTGTACTTCGTAGGTGAGAGCGTTTTTTGATTTCTTGATTTCTTACCTATATTGTAGGTACTAGGAACGCATCATTGTATATACAAAGAATGAATGTATATGTATCACGGGTACCTGGCTTCTACTACTGTACTAAGCTAGAAAATTGAGAACCCCACAAAGAAAAAGAAAAGTACCGACTTGTCTAACATTATTCAATGATTACAAAAATATATCTCTTTTATCCCAAATAAGCGAGTTCATATCTCCATTCAGGGGAGTACCGCTTACATCATATTATCTATCCTCCTATATCTTTTCGCTCGGTATAATTGTGATCTTTCACTTACAATTTACAAAGAGTATATACCATATCCAAATCCAAGCGCTTTGAAATGACCCTTTTTTTTTCTTAAGAAAAAGGAATGTTATTTTTAAGTTTGGGGGAATGCAGGCCCCTGTTGTGATACGAGTTAGCGGGGAAGGGTCATGGGTGCAGATGTAGATAGGCTAATTATGTGTGGGTGGCAAATTTCGATACTGTTTTTTTTTGGAGGAGGGAAAATGGAATAATGTGGTGAAGGAATTTTTGGTTTTACTTTCACATTTTCACCCAAAGCGATGTTCTGTGCTCAATGATTGAGACACTAGGATAGATGATGAGACCGTCATTGGACTTCAGATGGTAGCTGAGATTTTATCTATATAATAATAACAACACAATAATATGACTGAAGATAGCATGGCTACATGCATGAATGCAGGCCAATAAATCGCAAAGACCAAATATTGAAACAAAGTGGTGATCCAAAGACTCGCTCGCTCAATTGACTGAAACGCAATACCACATCAAGCCAGTTTAACTCTTAGTTATCGTTACTCGTAAGGCATCACTACGTGGCATCATTCACATCGACCCATCTACCGACCCAAGGAGAATGTTAACATCCGTTGTCCTGCATGTCCACAAATGAGAGAAGGCGCGCAGGCCGAGTTAAAAAAGGAAGAAGTAACTTTTCTGCGTAGAGCCCGAACAAACGTTCACCTCAGCATCCTTTTCATAAACCTTAATTGTACAGACGCATCTGTGGATATCCACCAGGGGGCATCATCTGTACGGGCATCGGCATCCCCTGCATTTGAGGTAGATTGGGTGCAACAGGACTTGGAACCCGATGAAAAAGCCCCACCAATCTCTTCCCAATACTAGTTTCCAACTCCGTCCCATCCCTCGCGATCTTCACCTCCCGATTCGAATTCCACGGGTTCCTTAGACCGCGCGTACGATAAAATGGCAATCGAGTAGTCGATAACCATTCGAGCTTGAACGGTTTACCCCAGGCTTTTGAGGGTAGATCGCCGTCCGGTTCGCTCTTAGCACTTTGGGATTCATCTTCGTCGTCCCCTTCTTCTGGATCATCGCGCTCAATTTCCCAAAAAATAGTCCCGCGTGCTGAATCATCAATGATACGTCCTTTGGGCGCGAACTCGGAGGCTGGTGTGGGGATTGCTTTGGGAAGATCGGGATCTTCGACGGTTTGCGCTTTAGGCGCGAATTCAATAGCAGCGGCGGGGTCATCGTTGATGGGTGATATCATCCGTGCATAGCCGAAGTATTCTCCAGATTTGTTCGCGGAGAATATTAGGTAGACATTATCTGCCACCTATCGCCATTTGTTAGTATGTCTCGGATGAACTCTGGCAACACTTACCTGATATGCTTTGTTCAAAGCTTCTTCGTTGTGCGTTTGTGTCGCCCATATCCCGTTTCGCACGCTTAGCTCTAGATCCTCCACCGTGAGACTCTTAACCACAAAGAATTTGTCCTTTGAAAGCGGTGGTGAAGACTCCGGTTCCGGTTCCGGTTCATGTGCCTTTTCATCGGCCTCTTGCGAAGCTTTCCCATTTTCTGAAACAGGCGATGGGATTTGTGACGGCTGGGGTGGTGTAAGGGCTGCTGGGCCTGTAGGAACAGAGACACCTCCGATGGTTCCAACCGATGCCTTTCGTAACCGGCTAACGAGGCGCACAGTTTGAAATCTCGAATCATGAATCTTAAGTTGCGCCGCTACACATGCAGCATCGTCCTTGAAATTTGCAAAGGCGCAATTACTCTTAGATATCAAAAAAAGTGACTCAAGGCCAACAGTCTCCTTGCAAACATGAAGTACGAGGCTCATGAGATCTGTCTGTGGTGGTAAATTGCCAATCCACTAGAGCATAGAAAGGTCAGTGATCGCCTGGAAAGGACAAATTTATGAAGTAACCATAAAATAAGACCTGTATGAGGGGGGGAAATAGGATATATGAGTGTGCGTGTGTAGTCAACTGGACAGGAAGGTGTGAAATAAAAGAACTGTTATGCTCACGATCGCGTGCCCTAGCGAATATTGGTTAGCCTGAGAATTATCCAATTAAAATTGAGCTCAAACAGAATTCAGACTGGACATACCACTTTGACGAGGCTTTCGTGGAGGTCCTCTGACCACCGATGATTGTGTTGGACTGGAGGCTACGTGTGTTTAGCTCCTAGTTTCAAATACCATTCGACAAAGCTTGGAGCTTACCAAGGCTGCTTGATTTCCCAGGCTGGCCCGTCACATTTACAAACAGGTCATTGCGCTGATGTGACATAGGCCGATTGTCCCCAGAGAAGCTACCACGATGTTGGTATTGTACTCCCATTTGGTTTCCTGCATAAACTTGACCTTGCTGTCCAAAGCTGCCAGGCTGTATATAATATTGCGATCCTGTTTGTTGTATTTGCGGTTGCGAATGCGATTGCGATGCAGGTTGTCCCATGTATCCTTGACCGACATAGAACTGACTGTTGTTCATGGCCATATGCATGTGTTGTTGTTGCATTTGTTGAAGTGGAGGATACATACCATATTGTGTCTGATATGGCGTGGTGTACGGTGAAGCTGTGGGTGGAGGGCTCAAGATACCTTGATTCGCAAATTGTGCCTGATACATGAAAGGCTGGGGAGCGCCGGGGCTCTGAGGAAATCGTTGACCATAGTTTTGGTAAGACATGTCTGGTAAGGTAGCATTGAGTGTTGTCATGTTGAAAGATTCCGGTGTTGCATGCGAAATGGAGTGTTGAGAATATGCTAAGTTCGGGGCATGATTCGACGAAATACTGATCAGCTGTGGTGGTCTGTTCGAACCTTTCCGTGACTTATCCGGTTGAAAGTCTGTTCCTACAATCTGCGCGGAAATTTGCCTTGGAAGTTGTGAAGTATTTGGGAATCCGCCATCGTTAGATTTGGACCCGACGACTGGTGAGTCTCCCATGAGTTTCTGGTTGATTGCCTCTAGTGATAGTCACTATCTTTGCTAAGTCAGTATTGATAGATAGTCAAAAGGTTCCCACGTGTCAATCACTACTTTAGTAGTGCAAGATGAACTCAATGAGTGGAAAAAGAGCAGAGTATGGAGATTCGCTGGGGGGAGGGGGTCGACGTAGGAGGTTTTAGTTACAGTAGATTCCAGAAGTATAACTCTATTTCTGTAGTAGAGCTTCGAGTTCGAGACCAATTTGACAATAGGAGGATAAAAGCCAATTTAAGCTTTGAAAGTGGGAAACTGATAAAGTTGTGTGGAGGAGGCGAAAGCAAGGGTCCAATCGTGGCTGGTATGGTAGGCTTTGATAGAACTTAAAGCAGCTGTCCAAACCCTGGACGAGGAAGGGTATATATGTGGTGGGATATTTAGGTGTAATCGACCAGTAAGTAAGTACAAGCAATGTAGCACAGAGAAGCTGTTAAATTGTCAGGACGCCAAAAAACCGAATAGTTGAAAATATTATCAGTAGCTCTGTCAAGCTATGGAATTAACGAATTTTAGGGCGAGTTACGAAAGAAAAGTAAGAAACGAGAGACTTGAAGATTCTTGAGGATAAGGATTGATCTCAAGCTGACGTTCCGAGGAAGTAAAGACCACGCGGGGGCATGAAGGGGTCGGAACGTTTATATGTGGCAAGTTTCGTCTTTTTCAGGTAGGCATCTGATTGTGAGACGAAAGAGTAGAGATCGTCAGGAACGAGAAGGCTAAGTAGAGATAATCCCTCACTACTGTCGGGTGGGTGAAAAGCACGAAGGCCGAAAGCATGAAGCAGATTCGTCGGAGCACCCCCTCATGAGGAAAAAACTATCATTATAAGCCACAACGTCGTTTACAAACCCACCCGGGGGCTCATAACGACGAAATGTTGTTAGCCTTAGCTGTCTAAATTGAAGTTATACATGGATGATATAGCAATGTTGTGTCAGTAAACTTTCTCTTGGTAGATAGCATGAACATAGGATTGGTGCCCAGGTAGGCAAACCTAGGGCAGAGTTGGAAGGAGAGTGGAGTATCAGAGTATCAGAATGTGATGGAGTTGGCTTGATGCCAGTTGATGGGAACTTGAAGGCCGCTTTAAAAAATGGTAAAATTTCCATGGGATTTGTAGAATTCCATTGTTCGAGCGAGTATCATTAACTAAACTGTAATAGGAAAGGGATGGAACCCCATTTGCCCTTGGTTCTTCCTTCTTTTTTCGACTGGCGGATGAACCCTTGTAAACCAGACCTTGACGGAACATAAGGATAAGGGGAGTGGCGAATATATTGATTGGATCATAGTGCAAAACGGGAGTGGCTATGAGATTTTTAGTAAATTGGTCAATTGGTCAGGTTAGATAGGAAATTCTTCAAACCCAGGTATCCATTGATAATTTGATATACACAAACTCTGATTTTAGACCCTTCCAGAACTGCTCATTTTGCCTTTTTTTCTTCTTCCTTTGAGTTCCTAGCAAGCAGGCTAGCATACCCCAATCATATATCTGCCGACTGCCTATAATACCATGAAATACATAGCGGCTTGAAGATCAAACAAAGTAGGTAGAATTGGATTTTCGTTGTTTGATTGTGGCTTGATACGTAGATATGCTGCTATTCAGAGGAGAAAAAAGAGGCCGGAATTGGGATACAATATCATCTTCTGAATTAAACAATAAATCAAATCACAATCAAAAAGTTTGAATGGATTGATTCTAAGAAATCTCAGGTTTTCGTTGTTTGAAATACTTTGAACAAATACATTTTGTATGGATATTTGTTGTGGTAAATATTGAGCTTTTGAAAGAAAGTTCATCTTGGTTAGTTCCGCCCTGTTTTTTCTCCTCCGAATAAGACATGTATGTACTATGAAGCTATTGATGAAATCATTTCATCGGCAGCTACTATGTTATTAGATGGAGAGATGCACCGAAGTAGATTGAGCTATATGATTGTTTCCTGCTGTCAAATTTGTTTGTACTTTGTACTATAAAAGATCAAGCAGTATGAGGTTACTATCTAAAGTCAAAAGCTATGAATAATGATTGGTTGGAGGCACAACATCCGCCTCAGATAAACTCTTAACATACTATAGTATGATTTTGAGTAGGAGCCCGCCCCAGAAATGGACAACTAATTTTCCAATATGAGGTTAATATCAATGGCGCCTGAACAAAGCACATATTTTTTTTTTCATGATTTGAGTTTCTAGTCAGACAATACTATCCGACATGGAATTTACCGGATTCGGAGACGTTCCCGCTTAATCAATAAGCGTGATACAGCCCCTTCATCCTAGCCACAATGTCACAACCACATGAATGCACGTATCCAAGTGGTAAAATAAAAGTGTACTAGGTGTGATGTGGATGGATGTGGGTTTAAAAGTAGAAATAGATTTTCCAGGATGATAACATCCTTTTTCAAGCAACTGAATATCAGTAACTGCTTGTTTACTTTTGATATTATTAGATATCAATCCTCGAGGATATTGAGGATGATGTTGAGGAGGATGTTAAGGATGTTGAGAACGTTTATCTGCATATGACCCAAAACATATCAGTCAATTGCAAGTGTTACCTACTTCTCTTGAATCATTCGAATAATGAGATTGTTCTCAAGTTGATTCAAGGAAATGGACCCTGAATCGTCATTGTGGGGAAAAGAAGTTCTGAACTAACCTACCTACTACAGTACTACTGTACCAAAAAAGTACCTCTCGGTAACATATTCCGGAGCGGATAGCGCAACTCCGATATCATCATTATTGGAGGACGTTCGGGTGCATGATATCACCGGCATTTCCCCTCCGAATATCATTTTCCCTGGAAGTATCTTCTCGGAAGTGGGTGGTCGGTCGATCAGTATATACGAGGATTTCATCAACATTATTGCCAGGTTTGGTTTGACATTTTACGTCTTCGTCATGCTTCTTAAAATAGCTAGCTATCACATCACCAAAATTGAAAATAAATACCTTTTGCTATTTATCAAGATTAGGAAAAATTCTTCAATTAATTTTACTTTTTACCCAGGTGCTACCAAGTCACGGTAACTTACGCCACAACTGGGGCTGATATAAAGTGATTTAAGCGATCAACAACACGCCAGCCCTATCAAGCAAAGGATCTTCCTCAACGCACACCCCTCATGCACAATAATACTGCGACGTAGCATTTAAAAAGAAGCCAGTCGTTGTTTTAGCCAAAAAATCAAAATAGAATAGTACCTACAGCCAGTACTTGCCACCCAATGCTGCTTTAACGAAAAGGGACATCATTGGTGACTGCGCAGTCACCACTGACTGTGGGTGCTGTCTCCCCTCTCCCGTCGTGGATCTTGACATTGATGGATGGCTGGACTCTGGCCAGGTCAAGATTGACTTGTTAGTTCTCGTCCCTAGGACAGAGAGCTTTCAGTCATGCCAATCATCTATGTTGACCATTTGCGTCAAATTTACGATTGTTATAAAAGCATTCCATCGTTCAGTGACGGTACAGAAGATACATATGTCAAGTCTCATGTCCCTTCATGGCAACGACGGAGCAACTGTTTATTGCATCTATGGTTTCATTGGGGACTCAGTCATTGTGCAGTTGAAAGTTACTTATTCCGGCATGTCTTCCAATCATATGTATGCTTTATGTACTCAGCCTTCCAATTTTGGCGTTGTATTCAGTTATTATTAGAGTAAGAACAGTTAATAATCGGCGTAGCGTTCCTAACCTACGTTCCTATCGGTAAAGTTTTAATAAATATATTTTAATTTTTTAATATTATTAATAATTTTAATAAGAAAAAGTGAAAATCTTTTATATTAATATTTAATTAAATTCTTCTAATAAATGAAATTTTAATTATAATATATAATTTTTATTTAAATATTTTAAAAAATAAAATTAATATAAGTTTAAATTTATTTCTATTTTAAAATACTTATTTAGTTTAAAACTATAATCTAATATAATAAATTGATAAGTTCTAAAAAAATTTAATATATATTTGCTCGTTTACGAATATAAGATTCCCCAAATCCCTTCATTTCCCGGTAGTCTGCGTATGTTTAAAGTATATCGATATACTTCTTCGTCAATGCTAGGTTGGTAGATTTTCCGTTTGAGTAATTGCGCAAACGATAGAGGGTATAAATCACTCAGCTCCCTTCACATCACACTCATGAATTTCCCACCGGTCAGCTATGTTCTGTTGTCAGCGAATATTTTGTATCGTCAATCCAAATCATTTCCTGGTATAGATGACTGCATGCTAACGGGTTGGTGAAACTCCTGTTTGCACAGATCATTGGTCCTCTCCATGGTATACGAATCCGACAAAACCATCTCTACAGCGGTGCTCTTATAAGTTCACCCCCATGTATGCATGGGCAAGCCTCAAGCCTCAAGCCTCGGGTCTATGCAATGGGTTGGGGCACACACCAGGAATGGGTTCTCGAGGGGTTCAAAAGATCTCGAGGACTTTGACAATCATGGGTTGTCACATCGGCTACCAAGTGCATGCTTTATTTGTGAGGGCATTGGACGAACCCTTTCCCTCACTCCCATATTCTGTTGTAAGGTCTGGGTCCCCCATGATCATTCTTGTCGAGTACTTTCATATGCGTGTTCAACTTTGATTTGGAATCATTCCATAAATTGGGAGAACAGCTTTTTCGTGGGTGATTCCTGTTTGGGCTTTATTGGCGGGCAACCCAAGGGTTTAAAACATACGAGATGTACTGCAAAAGACCATTGCATATGGGCAACAGGAAAATTTGTTTGGCTGCCCTAGGCAAGGATGCCATCAACCATGGAATACAGCACTATTTCAACACAATTTACCAGTTTGGAGGGCATAGAGCGTTAAGATCAACTTATGCGACATAACAAACTTCCAGCACTCGAGAGTTTCCGGCATTATATCACCCCTCGAGGAGAATCCACGACAACAAAAATGTCCATGCTGTGCTCCCACAGTTTCTTCCACAAAAGCAAACGCAACCTTTGTGGCTTCAAATCTCGATGATGGTCGGATTGTGCGAAACTCGCCATACAACAATTTCCCCCTCCTCTACCGAAGCCTCGAACACACCATCTGAATAATCGGACCACATCAATTACCCGCGGACTGATATGACTGATGAGACCACCGAACGAAGATCGACCCACATTGCCTGCTATTATCCTTTTAACGTCTTTACAACCCTTTCCAAGAAATAAACAGCAAATCTCAACATGAGTGTCATCGCATTGCCTATCCGCACAACGATGGCTTTCGAATAGCTTACCAGAGAGAGCGCACCAACGGCGTCAATGTCATCCACCGGATAACATTGGTCCCGCTAAATCTACAAACATGAAGAAATACAAGAAATTCATCATCTACTTTATGTAGCTCAAGCCTAGAGGCGTATTTGGGAAACCGAGCCGTCCAAGACAATATTATAGTATATTGATAGGGACCAACCGCACACCCACACAACCAGCTATATATAAATGACAGCAAAAAGAGCAGACAAGGAATCGCGTCTCGTTGGGATCAAGAGAAAATCTGCTGTATCGGATTCGAATCTGGATATTGTCGGTACGTTTCAGTGGACAGGACAGAATGCTCATGAGTCACATAGCGTTCGCCAATGAAGAAGATCAATGTAATCAGTAAGGTCAAGTTTAAATGCCATCTCCAGTCTCACACATTATTCACCAATCAAGGAAACGAAAGCTCTAATACAAGCCCCGACAGTAACCGCCTTCACAACTTCCAAGTCCCTCTCCATAGAATCTCACGATTCTCCCAATGTCCATGCAGGCGTGCTTGCTGATCGCTAATCACCATTCGCTAATCGATAGCCATTGGAGGAATTAAATAAGAGCACCAGTAGAGGGTGAAAGTTACACATGGGTTGTACGGCATGAGCTTCTGCAAGTGGAAGAGAGAAATGCTTTAGCCTTTGGGTGTGAGTTAATGGGTGATTACTAACATGACATGTATGTATGGGGTTTACAGTGGGGGTTATAAGAACCTATGGTTTTTGAAACGTGATACCTCATATTTATGGCTAGTGTATTGGTATATTGGTTGCATAGGTAGCAAAAGGTAGCCAAGTATTCACTGAATATACACCTGATCTCAGTATTCACAATCACTTTCACATTTCACAAACATAATATCAGACAATAGAGTTGGTTATAAACCGACTTTTTTTATTAATAAATTTTGTGTACAGGAATGAAAGAACTTGAATGATTAAAGCCCAGTCGAGCAAAGCAAAGAGAAAATCAATCTCATCGCAAAGTGCCGTGAAATTCCTCCTGAAAAGCAATCCCCCATCACCCTACACCAGAGCTGAATCAATCACCATTTGCAGTCCTCCCCTTTTCCTCCATTAAAACACCATAGCTAGATCCATCGCTAAGCAAATGCCTAAGTCAATAATACCAAATACTCCTTGCTTACGTCCTTCGTTCCATCAATTCGTTCGTGACATCGTAAAGTTGATCAGATGATCGGAGAGCCGTGATTTACTGAATAGTGATTCTGCGACCTTCCTGCTTCTTGGCCTTTGGAACGACAATGCTAAGAATGCCATTCTTCATGCTAGCTTGAACTGCATCCTGGTTGACGCGGACCGGGAAGCTGAAGGATCGGGAGAATTCACCAATGCTGCGCTCAGAGACCCAGAATTTGTGAACAGGTCCCTGGGGTTTCTTATGCTCAGTGGCTTTGGTGACTTGGGTGCTAGTTGAAGCGGACGCATCTTCGTCTTCCACGGTTGGTTGATGGGCCTTGTCTTTGTGTTCGCCATTTTCACCGCCCTCGGTGATAGCGCCGGATTTTGGTGCATCTTCGACGAAACCGGCTGGTGGAGTACCTGAAGTGTAGGAGCGCTCGGTGCGGCCACGGATGTTGAGGGTTTGGTCATCGACAAATTCGATTTCGACATCTTTCTGCTCGATACCTGGAAGTTCACCGTGAAGTTCATAAACCTCGCCGACTTCCTTGACATCGAACTTGGGAGTGAAGGACTTCATGACGTTGCTGCTGCGGTGGTGGTGGGAGTTGTCATTACGACCGCTGCTGTATTGGTCAAAGTCGTCAAGAAGACGGAAGAGAGGGTGGAAGGAGGAAGCCTCGTTTGAGATGTAGTGTCTTGGAAAGAAAGACATTTTGCGTGTTGTTGTTTGTGGTTTGAGAATTCGTTTGAGAGTTGTTGCGACTGGAAGTCTTGAAGTTACTCGATAGCAGGATTGCATGGATCGTATTGATGATTGTTGTGTTGATGTAGAAAAAAGAGAAGAGGTTATCCAGAGACTGAGCCTACCTTTAAATATTGCCTTTGTGGAATTCTGGTATATGCTAGAAATTACTACAATTATGTAATAATTATTATGAACTTGAGCGCCAGCATCTTCTAGAAACTCCTAGTACGACATCAAATACTGAGAGGCTTGAGAGAGGGCAAATAGAATTACAAAGAACAGGCGCGGGGTAGGAACTATCAGGCCATTGAAGTCTGAAGCAATCACTGGAAATCACTAGAAATCGCTAAGAAAATGCTGGAAACTTCCAGAATTGATGAGAATATTCAACAAATGGTAATTGTAATAATTATCCAATATGATGACGAGATTTTAGCCCAGTAGACTAATAATTAATTCACATTCGACTGCAAATATGGGCAAATATCATAGATGTGATGTGATGCTGTTGATGTTAATGATTTGATAGAAGTGAAGATGAGGTAGGTAGTTGATCGAAGTGGGTACATAGTATTTTTGAGGGGTCGCTTAGGTAATCGAACCTATTGGACTTGGCAATACGATAGCAAAGTCAATGATCATGTGCTCAACACCAACCAACACCTGACTGTAAATTTTGGGAAAGTCACTTTCCACAAAACTATGATAATTTGATAAGTACGACTTGAATGGAATAGTAATAAACAACCTCCAGGGATTATCATTATCTTCCATGTTTCTGTCGAGGTTTCCCAACATCCGACTTTGCCCATTCGCAATTATCATTGCCTTACCTTGCCGGTACTAATTTGTGTCTGCTAAATGACAAGGAAGAAGACATCATGAGGCCCATACTGAAGACGACACCAGCTCTTAGCACTGCTCTTAGCACTGTACGACCGATAGACGAGGGATTCACTCATTTCATTTTCGATTTCGACGGAACAATCACTACGAAGGACACCATAAATGTTATTGCACAAATTGGAATTATGAAGCATGAGTCAGATAGGAGTTTCGAGACAAAATGGAACAACATTGTTCAAACATATCAAGACGAGTTCGATCATTATGCTGAGCAGTATATTCCCAAACCAAGCGAGCGGACAACATTAGAGGAAGAGATAAAGTTTCAGAGAAGCTTGCAGGGTATAGAATTAAGAAGCTTCAATCGAATCAGCACATCGGGGCTGCTTGCAGGAATTTCTAAAGCGGAATGGGAAAGTGCTGGCTGTACCGCTGTCGCGTTATCATACGTGGAAATCAGAAAAGGTTTTAAGGAACTTGTGAAGGAGATTGAAATGCGAAATGGTGTTTGGGGGGTCGTCTCAGCTAACTTCTCGAAGGATTTTATCAGAGGCGTTTTGATGCAGTGCCTGGAGGATAGGGATATTGCTATCCCGATCATAGCAAATTCAGCCGACGAACATGGTTTCCTAGAGGGGCCTGTAATCGACGAGACAGGACTAAAAACTATCTTGGCAACATCGAACACAAAACTACTCGCAATGCGCCACTTACTAAAGTCGTGGAAACTCGATGACGATGCCAAAGTGGTATATTATGGCGATTCCTTGACAGACCTTGAATGCCTCTTTGACCCTGCCGTGAAAGGTGTTGTGGTGGGAGATCATGGAAGCACTAGTCTTCTGAGGGCACTTGTTGCTAACAAAACTCCTCCGTTGGTTGAAACATATACTCCGGATTTCGAAACAAACGCACTCGTTGCACTCGTCGAGTTGCCTGGTACGAGCAGCCCAGAAGGTTAGTAGACCAAAATCTTGATAAGCCAGAAGACAGAAACTCAGGCCCATTCTTATATGTAAAGTACACTCAATAGAAATATACAAACCTTGGAAGACGAATTTGTGCCCATATTATTGGACTTGGCTTGTGACTGATCACTTGAGCTCTTGTTGCCTATTACCTGTTATACGCTTTTGAGATGCAAATATTTGACTAAACAACCACATGCGAATTCATTTGAATGTCGTGGCAAAGTTCATGAATTCCGAAGTAACACCTGGTCTCGTAAAGGCGACCGCTTGAGAATGCACACGCCTTGCTAGTAATACAAATCCGCATCACCGCTCTAACTTCAAGAACACCTTAATCCTTCTTCAGTGGCTTATAAATCTCCTCAATGCCATCTTTCGTAATGATCATCATCTGCAGACCATCACCGACCTCAATATGTCTTTCCACCGCACTATCAAAAGCATCCTTAACCAAGTCTTCTACTTCATTTCTAGGCAATGGAATCTTTTCTCTTTCCGCCAATTCATGTCCTACGCCGCTACCTGGAATATATTGGTTCTTAAAGTTGACCTGATTGTCCAAAAAGGGCATGATCAAACTGGCTGCAGCACCTGCAGCTCTGCACTGTTCTCTCTCATAACTTCCAACAGGATCATAACTGTAAACTGCTCCCTTTCCTTCCTCATCCAAACCTCCGAGAATAGCGGTAACGTAGTATGGGAAGAACCGCTTGCTGTATAGAATTGTTGCTAATCTCTGAGCACATGCTTTAACACTCATGGGCTTGCCATGCTGGTAACGGTACATCTTGACGATTGCATCGAGGCGTTCCTTTAATGCTGCGCCATCTGCAGCGAAGCCTACGACGGAGAGAACGAGAGTGGCATCATCTTGAGCAGCGGTTGTGCCACCAATCTTGAAAACTTTTGGTTGGTATCTTGTATTGATATTGTATCCTGATGTGGAACGGGTATCGCCGGCGACAATGGTGAAGTCGGAGCCTGAGATTGCGAGAGTAGAACCACCGTTGTCGGTGTATCTGGAATTAATGTTAGTTTTGCAAGGCCAGTGAAGCCCAAAAGATATACGTACGGGTAGAAACCATGATGTTGTGTGAAGCCGTCACCTTGTTTGGTTGGAGCTTGATTGAAGGAGTAATTTGGACCGTTCACCAGAGGATTTTGACTAAACATAGCCATCTTTATTATCTTATTTGGGTATCTTGGAAGTGAAATTTCTTGGAGGGTTGTGGAAGAACTTGGTAAATGTTGCGAGGTTTGGAGGTTCAAAGGTATCTCTCACTGTAGTTGTCGCGTCGACCTTCAGCCTGGCGATAGTTGCTAGCGCCAATCTTTCTGGCAGGGGTAGCTACACGGAACAAGTATTACCAGATTTTGAAGAAAGTCAGCCACAATATTTCACGATAAGTAACTATGTGTGAGTAACGGCATTACTATTTACAAACAAAGATGGCCAGGTATGTACATTATTGTTTTGTTAATATGTAGTCGTCTCCAAATACTAATAAATCAATAAAAGTCTCCCAAGAAGCATACGGCGAAATGCGCTGGCGAAGATAGCTGAGCTCTCTGCGACGTCATCAACAGGAGAGTTTGAGGGTTCTGATCTTGAGCGGCTCTGTCGCATTTCTCCCGGGAGTAACAAGTTGTCTGGGCATGCAAATGGAGTCAATAGTGACTCTTCGGGGTCGCTGGCGGGTTCTCCTATGGTACGAAGAAGGAACATTTCCGCATTCGCAGGATGCTAATACCCGGAGCAGAACATTAGGGAATTCGAAGTACTTCTGGCATTATGCAAAGCCGCCCCCCTCATCGATAGTACGTACAGCGCGGAGAAGCTCACCAGTCAGTTGAGCCCCTATGTTCTTGAGGCTCATACACAGCTGTTTGTGCAATCCCCCTTTTTTCGAGCAATCGAGCCATCTCCCGTCGAAGCACTAAGCTACAACCTCACTACCGCCCTTCTCTCCATTGGTACCAAACATAACCATCTTCAAAAGCTCATCTCCGAAAAATTATGGGCATATCTAGACAACTGTTCACATGCCAGCGAAACTGCTACAGAAAACCGAGGAGTTAGTTCAGAATATGCTACGGAGATTGAAGAGGCTATCCACGTTGCAACTGTGACAATATCTCTTTTGGGATTTTTGGATGCAGTAGCTTCCCTGGCCAATTTCTGGAGTGCCAGGGAGAGATTGAACCTATGTGAACGTGTCAAGGCGATTTTGTCAGAAGGATTTTTGGTTGCAATAGAGACAGCCTTCTCAACCATCCGCAATACCCATCTCCAGAGCAGTCATGTCAAAGAGTGGAAGAGATATGTCCGCCACTATGCAGCTATTGGTCGGCCATTGGGCGCGATGCTTGTACAACGGAGTTATATGTGGCTGCTTGTTGCAGGGTCATCACTGTTACTCGTTGATGCTGACAGCATTAAAGGCCGTGATGTCTTAAGCGTACTAATGTCTCGTCTTGAGGCCCCGAGACCCAATTCACCTCGCAACGAGCAAGTTGACTCCGACACAGTGGACACATTGGCGAATATTGCTTCGAATGAAATAAGTCTTCTCGAAGACGGCGCAGATTATCTTCGTTTGGGCTCTGCTTGGCAACAAAGACTTGCATTTTCAGTCAAAGCGAGTGCTATAACGACTTATTTAAATTGTGCAATGCTGAATGTAAGTGATGATGATGTTGAACCTGAAACGCTCATGTCCTGGCTTGAGGATACTTTGGCGGATCCTGTGCAAATGGCAGATGAGGCATTAGCAAATGTCGTCCTTAGGTCGATGGCCCTAGTCTCTAAACTCGCTCCACATTTGGCACCAGATGTTAGCCGCCTTCTTCCACGATTCATTGTCCAGGGTAATCCGCAAGGGGATACAAATGCAGTTGCCTCTGCTTGCCTTGCGTATGTTCTGCAGAATCTATCACAGGATGCCACCATAACTACCCTTTATACGTTAGGAAATGTCCTCAGCTCTGGCACAAGCCATCCGGACAAAGCTCCTCCTATGCCCAATGGAGAACTAGCCTTGGATGGAGCTGCACAGTCAAATCTCTATGGAAGGAATTCTAATGGCAGTTCTATATCTTTGGAAATTTTTACCGAAGAAGAAACTTCCGCCGTATATGGCAATGTTGTACAAGCTATCTGTGCTATCGCTGGAACATGCAATGATGCAAAAATAATTGCTTTGGCCCAATCCATGCTTTTGCAGAAAATCGACAAAATCAATCAACTTATCGATGGTCGTATCATTATAGCTGCTGCAGAATTATCATTAAGCGGAGGGCCTCTAGAGTTTCGATCGTTGCTCAAGCTTTATGGCAAGATCACGCATCTAGGTGTCATGAAAAACAATGAAATTATACTGCAAGCCGTAAGTTCGTAACAACCTTTGCAATGCCACACCATCTAATTTTGCCCAGATAATGAAAGGTCGAAATTTTCTTTCCTCCAACCTGCAAAAAGAGTCTCCTTTGTATGACATATATCTCGAGAACCTACTAGAGGATATAATCAGCAAAGGCGATGTTCATCAAGGGCAAAACTCACGAGAAGCCGATGTAGAAGCTGCGGCCAAAGAAATTGCGCAGTTGTTGCAGCCCTTGGCAATCTTTTTTTCTACTAACAATATGGTTTCCGACAATAGTCTCGGCGAGGAGACTTTATCTCTGGTACGGGATGCTTGGTTCAATATTATTGTCCACGGATTTACCACCAACACTGAGCGTGGCCAGCTGCACCTGAACGAGCTGCGTATCCTAGCAACTCATTCAAAGCCTCTTGTTGCCGAGCAGCGAGGTGAGCAGGTGGAAAGTGATATTGAGCTCAATACGGTGTTACGCCGAGGGATGAGCCAGGACCATGAAGCAACACAGAAAAAACGTCTTACAGCCCTTCTTCCTAGTAGGGCTAGAGAAATTGGGGGCCTTACTTATCGCAAAGTCATCTTCCTTCAGGCTGCCTATCTAGTGGAAACTTTAAGGGCAGATGCCGGTGATTGTAGTAAGGCTCTGACATACTTTCTCGAGCCTAGCATGCGCAGAGGCGAAATGAGCAGCACGATGGAAGCTGTCACAGCTGCTGTGATGGACGCTTATTTGCGTAAAACTCTAACTGGCCTGAACCCAACTTTCTCGGCTCCGTATGTCGCCAAACAATTGGCGTCAATATTTACTGGTTGCTGCTATCGAATTGAAAGGGTACAGCAAGCTGCTATGAGCTGCGCGGATAGAATAATACGAGATGTCCCGTCTGCTCTTTGTCAAAAGTCTTCCTTATTCGCCCTCCTCGAACTTCTATCTCTACTGTGGGTGAGTTGTTTAGAAGCCGAAACTGACGAGTACGGGCTGAGGTCTTCCTTTACTTCCGCCAAAGGAGAGATAAGTATTGAGTTGTCTGATGATTATGGTCTTCGTCGCCGCACACTCAATGCTCTCTACAGAAAGGCTAAAGGCTGGGTCACGACAGTTATTAATATTGCCCCCGCAGATGTTAAAGGCTTGCTACAAACATACCTCTCAGAATATGATGACGAAGGAGCTTATGGTCATATATCCTTGGGTCGATCGTTTGCTTCAGAGATGGGATCAGTCATCCCAAGCATGGACCAAAGACTTGAGGCGATTGACCGCCATGGAGACTGCAATATCAACACTGCCTCGGACTTCATTGCTCAATATACTACAAGGCAAGAGTACCGACATGCAGAAGCTCTTCCAGACCACAACGCCGAATGGCTACGTTTTATGCATCTCGACGAACGTAGACCTTCGATCACATCGAAGTCTGATAAAGATTGCGACGACGCAGTAACACTCCTGGCTAAACTCGAGGCGCAAATCCACAAAAAGAAACATATAGCCATCGGCGAATCTCGTGATATATTGAGAAGAGCTGCGGCTTTGCTTTGCCGAAGCGACAAGGATGAGTGTGCTATCATACGCTACCTGGTTTCAATACCCTTTGCTATGTTCACCAAGCAGTCAATAAAACTTGGAGTTTCTTTATGGCTCGGTGTTATGAATGAAAACCCTAGAATGGAGCCTAGGATCTTGATGGAAATCGCTCAACAATGGGAGTTGACCTCACATCGTGGAATGGGCGTTTTCAATGGCATGTTCATGTAAGTACAGTGATATATTCAGTTCACTCTCAAGCTAATAGCCGATAGTCATCAGGATCCTTTTTACATCAAGGAGGAGTTCGCACCTAGTGATAGAGCCGTACTGGCTAAAAAGCAGCAGGCGGCCCATAATATGTTAGCTCCTCACATGCGACTTCTTCAGTTTCTTAGCAGTCATTTCAACGCAACTCGTCTTGGTAGTCCTCATACAGAGAAAACGTTTCTCAGAATCTTGAACTTGACACTGGATAGCCTGAAGCGTTCTACAGGGCATCCGCTCGCTCGAGAGATCAGGTTCCAGATCGTCCTGTATGGCTTGAGAGTTCTGAAACATGCTACTACTCTCGATTTCCCCTCGAAGTGTAGACTGAAGGACAAGATTCTCTCTGCTGCTCTCAGTTGGTTCACGTTTGCTCCTCGTTGGTCATTCGGAGGTAATCGACTGCAATTGAAAGCTGAGACTCGCTTGTTGAACGATGTTGTTCTGGCGTTTAGAAGCGTTACAATGGTAGGTCCCAAGGCCACGGCCACGCTCAAATTAATTCAAGCAAAGGAAGAACTTCTGCATATTTTGATAGAGAGTGAACAGATAAGGTTGAATGTCTGGCTTGATCCTTTACGTTCAGGTCGTGATATTCAAGTCCCCACTCCTGCCAAAGCGGGGCTCAACGAGGCAGCGCTACTTTCTTTGGTGCGAACTGCGTGGAACGAAAGCCCATCTTTGGCTATACAACTTGTTTCCAGATTCCCGTCAGCGAGATTGCACCAGGACATCCGCTTGCTGTTGCTTCAATTTCCGGACAAAGCAATATCGGAGCCTGAAGCTCTCCATATCTTGCTGGGTAATTCTTTGCCATCCGACGTGGCATTTCAAATGAAGGTGCGTGATACACAAGAAGTGTTCAACAATAAGCTGACAAAATTAGTACCTTCTATACTGGGCTCCTGTTAATCCGATATCCGCCGTTACATATTTCTTGCCGTCATACCGAAACCACCCCTTCATTGTTCAATATGCTATGCGGGCTTTGGAGAGTCATTCTGTAGATGTCACGTTCTTTTACGTGCCACAAATAGTCCAAACTTTACGCTATGATGAATTGGGATATGTTGAGAGGTACATCGTTGAAACCGCTAAATTCTCGCAACTCTTTGCACATCAAATTATCTGGAACATGAAGGCCAATGCTTTCAAAGACGAAGATTCTCAAATTGTAAGCAAATTGTACATTTTAAAGTTTTAAACTAACGAATATAGCCTGATGTTGTCAAACCTACACTCGACAAAGTCACAAGTCGTATGATAGAGTCTTTCTCGGGAGTTGATAAAGCTTTTTACGAGCGTGAATTCACATTCTTTGACGAAGTTACTAGCATTTCAGGCAAGCTAAAGCCATACATCAAAAGGCCCAAGCCAGAAAAGAAACAGAAAATCGAAGAAGAATTGCGCAAGATTAAGGTGGAGATTGGAGTTTACCTGCCTAGTAACCCTGATGGTGTGGTAATCGGTATCGATCGACAATCTGGAAAGCCCTTGCAAAGTCATGCCAAAGCACCATATATGGCAACCTTCCGCATCAAGAAAAATATAGGTGATGACATGGAAGGCACAGACGACATGCTTGAGGAGACCAATAAAACCGGAAGCACCCCGAATGATAATTCGATTGAGATTTGGCAATCGGCAATTTTCAAGGTTGGCGATGACTGTCGCCAAGATGTCCTCGCTCTTCAAATGATTGCTGCATTCCGTGGAATCTTCAATAACGTCGGGCTTGATGTTTACGTTTTCCCATATCGTGTCACTGCAACAGCACCTGGTTGTGGTGTTATTGACGTTTTGCCAAACTCAATCTCGCGTGATATGCTCGGAAGAGAAGCCGTGAATGGATTGTATGACTACTTCATCTCCAAGTATGGCAATGAGGACTCCCTTAGATTCCAAGAAGCGCGCGCCAACTTTGTCAAGAGTATGGCTGCCTACTCAATCATCTCTTTCTTGTTGCAATTTAAGGATCGGCACAATGGTAACATCATGATTGATGATGCTGGCCATATCCTACACATTGATTTTGGTTTCTGCTTTGACATAGCGCCCGGTGGTGTCAAATTTGAAAGAGCACCATTCAAGCTCACGACAGAAATGGTAGCTGTAATGGGAGGAAGCACAGAGCATCAAGCATTCAAATGGTTTGAAGAATTGTGCGTAAAGGCTTTCTTGGCCTCTCGTCCATACACAGAAAAGCTGTCACAAATCGTAATGCTTATGATGGATTCTGGTCTTCCTTGTTTCAAGCCCGAGTCCATTCAGCATTTCAGAGAAAGATTTGTGCTCGAGAGGACGGAAGCTGGGGCTGCGGAATTCATGAGAGGTTTGGTCAAGAGGAGTTATGGAAGTTACTCGACTGGGGTTTATGATCAGTTCCAACTTTTGACTAATGGTATTCCATACTAGAGTGAGGTTTTAACGTTGGATCGGTTAACCCAAGAGAATGCCAGTCGTGGTGGTGATTTAGTGGTAATGAAATTGTAATAGATAGCTGTTTTAGAAGTGTGGGGGTTTGCGTGGGATTACTTTTCTAAATCTTTTCTTTTCTTTTCTAGATATATTTTGGTACACAGATAATACTCCATAGTTTTTGCACAATAATCATAATATTTCATAATGCCACAATCGTATCTTCCCCACGCGTTGTGATCAAGGCTAAATGCGGTGCGATTTACGGTGCCGCTTCCCGGACACATATCTCATCGCTGATCGCTGACGTAGTGTCAAATGATAATATAAATACATCTTCAAAATCGCCAAGCCTTGACAATCTATACATACAGCTACGTTGCACAGAAATTTTCAAAATGTCAACCCTACCAGTCGAAGCTCTCAAAGGCTTTTCTAATGCCTCAGACTATGACAAACACCGCCCCAGTTACCCATCAGAAGCAGTCTCCAAACTCCTGAACAATCTCGGAGTGGAAAAAGTAGAGGGAGGTAGGATTATAGATGTAGGGGCTGGGACGGGGAAGTTTACTAGTTTGCTGGCGGAGAGGAGTGAGGGGTATGAGATTAGATGTGTGGAGCCGCATGTGGAGATGAAGGGGGTTTTGAGGGGGAAGTTCGGGAAGGGGGATGGGAATGAGGAGAAGTGGAAAGGGAAGGTAGAGATTGTAGAGGGTCATGCGGGGAAGATGGAGATTGAGGAGGGATGGGCTGATGCGGTTATTGCTTCGCAGGTGAGTAGTTATGGTTGGGACAGGGTGACAGTTTGCTAATCCGGGGGTTGGGATTTAGTCTTGGCACTGGTGAGTAATAAGGAGATGGGTTTGTGGCAGGAGGAGCCTTCGTGCTAATTCACTGCCTAAGGTTTGCTACCAAAGAATCTTTGAAGGAGATTCATAGAGTGTTAAGACCGGGAGGAGCGCTTGGATTGATTGTAAGAAGCTTTGGTTCATTGAGAGAGACCTGAGATGCTAATATGTGGATGTTGTAGTGGAACATAGAAGATTGTACGTTACACAATCATATATATTCCTCTACCACTAATCACAAAATATAGATAACTCGCCAAGAGATGGTCGAGCAACTACAACGAAATGGGAGCAGGTCCTCAAGGACATCGTTGAAAGCGGTGAAGACGAACTTCCACGCTTTCGTCATGGGAAATGGAAACAAGTATTTGAGGAACAATTGGATTCCACACCATGGCAAACCTTGAAAGATACTTTCAAGCAGGATTTCCCTCAGTTCTCATTGCCGCTCGGAGAAGATCATGTTTCGTGGACCGTATGGTTGAGTGATGAAGCTATTTGGAATAGATTTGGAACTTTGAGTGCGGTTTCGGTACTAGAGCCAGAGAAGAAAGAACAGGTGAAGCAGAGGCTGCTCGAGTCATTGAAAGGAATGGATGCTGAGCGCAATGAGAAAGGCGAGGTTGCGTTGCATGGTAAAACTTATTTCTTCTGGACCTCCAGGGTTTGAGTATCAATTGTAGATAGATGGCCGTAAATAGTTTCGAAAGTTGCTCCATTGTTCTAATTCCATGGTTTCCAAATATTGACACATCCATTACTACCTTTCCGCACGTAGTCCCGCACGTAGTCCCGCCGTTTTTCTTATGCTTTTCCACATTTCATCATCGTCTGTTGGATATCATGAATTTCGTAAAAGGATCCTTCCTGTACAGCACTCCATAACTCCCGCCCAATGCTATTCCACCATCCTACTATTCAAGCCGAATCGTCGGCCGAGATGTACATGACTAGAAGATAAACAGGATTAGCTGCTTATGTCGATATGGCGGTCCAGAAGGAAGAATCCTCACCATTATTGCCCCGCACAAAAGCATCACCGTGGACTGTCTTCTTCTTTCCATGAACCCATTCCTCGCATTTCTCCAGAGCAATATTCATATATCCATCAACTGACTGTAGCTCTCCTGTAAACATGTAAGTTTTAGGACCATGCGAACGGAGGGGTAGCTAACCTTTGAAGACGAGGGAATTATTGAGTTTTACAATGACTCTTGAGCCAATGATTTCTGATAGGAAGGATGAAGGATCCTTGCCTTCGCTTTGATTTAATGCTCCGTTCTCCATATCTTGTCGTGTGAAATTGGAATGACTTCAACAAAATGGTTTCTTTGCGCTTGAGAAATGGTTTGAATGGTCAGTCGTAGTCACTGTCAATGGCAATACAAAAACAATGGCAGCCAATAAAGCGTCGGTATCGCTACCGGAATTAATATTTTTAGCGTATCGCAACCCACCAAGATTCTAGGTTCACGTAACAAACACAACCAAGAACCAACCAAGAACCAACCAAGGGCCAACCAAAGACAATTGTCGCAACCAAATCAACACAAATAGCAAGCAAGAATGGCTGACCTCGATAATAATGCATCTGCTTCTCCTGTTAAGAAAAAGTTTGAGCTTTTTAAAAAGAAGTTAACTCCTTCGCAAGCTCCCGACTTAAAACCTGGACAAAATCACACCGATGCTTTCAGCCGCGCAAAGGATTTATTTCCAATACATGTTAAGGAGAACGAGATTGAGAGGGAGAAGAAAGTTAGGAGTTTAGAGAGAAAGCGCTCATCAAAATCGCAGAGTAGAGAGAAATCGTCATCAAGTCCGAGATTGGATAAACGGAGAAAGATTTCGAGTGAGAACGTGAATGTGAATTTGCATGATTTGGGCAGTGAGACGGAAGATGAGGAACCACCGGCTAGGTATTTACAGTTTCTGTGCGTGATGATGAAGCATGTATGCTGATTGGAATTCAGAGAATCGTCATTTTCTACGCCTAGTAATCGACAGTCGCAAACAAGATCCCCGCAGAAGAAGCGTCGTTCACCTACGACTTTGATGGGGCGTTTTGCCAAAGATGTGCAGAGTAAAAATAAGAATAAGGAGGAACGGGACGCTGTTGCGAAGGGATACATATCAGTGAGCGATAGTGATAGCGACGATATCACGCCTGTTACGCAACCTATTAGCAGAAGTTCCTCTCCAGTTGTAGCTTCTGCATATCCGGTCTCTACTGTTGATGACAAAGACAACGATGAAGATGCATTTTCCGAGGAGGAGTTTCCGGAACTATTGGCAAAGGCTCGAGAGAACAAGAGGCTCGCGGAACTGGCAAGACAGAGAAGTAATTCCGAGTGGGCCAATAAAAACCATGAGCCAGGCCCAAATACGGCAGATGACGACGTCTTTCAAGATAGACAGAAAGGCGAACCCGTCCTAGAAATATTCATCTCGTCTAGACTCGAAAGTACTAAAACTCTGGTGATCAAGAGAAAACTCCACCAGCGTCTACGAGAGGTTCGACAAGCCTGGTGCGATAAACAAGTATGGGATGGAGAACGCATCCCGGACGACTTGAAGGATACGATTTTGCTCACATGGAGAAATAAGAGATTGTTCGATTCTATGACATGCGCCTCCCTGAATCTAGACTTCAACAGCAATGGCGATCTTGATAGCTCTGGTGATGGTTTCTATGGTGGTAAAATACATATGGAAGCATGGACCAATGACCTCTGGGAAGAGTTTTGCAAGGCTGCGGAGGCAGAAGAGATTAGTGATGATGAGGAACCTGTCGAGGAAGTTATACCAGAACCAGCTACCAGAATGAGATTGATTCTCAAAGCGCAGTCAAAGGATATCAAAGAGTTCAAAACATTTGTAAGGCCCACCACCATGATTCAAAAACTACTCGATGGATTCCGAACCACAAACAAGATCCCTGCGGATAAGAAAATCATCTTGAGTTTTGATGGCGATCATTTGGAGCCGGATGCAACGGTAGAAGATGTGGGGTTTGAAGATATGGATACAGTTGAGGTGTTGATTAGATGATTTTGTCTTTCTTTCTTTACTGTTACTGTATTGGGTCAAAAAAATTGTTGGTTCTGCTGCTTGAATGGAGTTTTGGGCGAGGGAAAAAATGGCGTGTGGTGTATGGTAAAATTTTGATACCCTGACTGGACTGATCTGACCTGATCTTGGTCCTTATCTGGAGGAAATTCTACTTATTCTCTGGGATTGCACGGCTTGATGTCTTTGTGTCTTGCTTGAACGGAATTGGTATTTGTTCGATTATAATACCTGTCAAGATTTTCGATAGTGTTTGGTGCCTCTTGTGGAAAAAGTAAAATATAATCATATTCCGATTCATGTTCATATTCGTATTCAAGGCCAAGGCTATACCTGTATTTACGCCTTGTGAATTAGTAGCATGTGTCTATGAAAGGGGTGAGTTTGGCAATACCCTCTCTAATTAATCGTCAACTGGATCAATAAGTCAAAAAGACTATTCAGCTCCCAAACAAATTACTAGTACTGTATATAGCCAATATTCTTAGATTTGGGCGTTTGTTGAAGTTGACATTCGAAGCGTGTTCTATTCGCTTAAATCCCCGTCTTCCTATCTTTCCTTCCAGTCATTTTTGGCCCTTCGTAATCGTTTCTGCAACGGAATCGGGATCCTTAGGAAGTCCTGCCTTCATGGGTATCAGTCTACAGATTCGCGGGATGTGGGTGGAGATATACAAGGCTGCGGAACGCCAAAGGTCTGGTGCGCCATTCTCATTCCATAAACAGAGGCGCTCCACGGGTATCTCGAAACGTCACAATCCCAGTCCCAAAT
>NGKI01000006.1:1101271-1167276 GCA_002162615.1 Myriosclerotinia duriaeana
CCCCCTTTCTTTGAATCCATTATGTATACCAGGTAGCAAAGAAGCTATGAGAGTAGGATTTAACAGTAAACACTACGATGCATCCGATGAATCACTCTCTGCAAGAACTCACAGCTCAGATGGCAGAACTCGCAACATTTAGATCTGACACAGACAAAATGCACAAGGAATCGATAGCCAGACACAATACTTTTGATGTGACAGTTAGCTTGAGGGCGCTTTTTGAGCTAGAGAGGTAATCTAATTACGGAGGACAATGCGATTGTTTAAGCCTACATCGAGTGCTGAAAGAATGGGAAAACAGTTATGCACAACGTTGAGAGTTACAACTATTTTCTGAAAGGATGAACAGTGATAAGCAGTCAAGAGGTGACCTATGGGGACAGTTTAGATACTATGCACTGAGGGTATAATTACGAGAACTAGCAGCGAAGGAAGTAGAGGAGGGTGGTTTCTACAAGTTTTTCACTTTGATCACATCGGCACGTTAAAGCACCCTGTTTTACTATTTCTTACTATTATTTTCGCGTCGAGATAGAATGGGATTTTCAATATTGTAGGACTTGAACTGAGATTATGGATAATAGAAGTATACCGCTATTATACCATACTATCATGATTGTCAAAGACGTTGAGATAGATGCCATTAGCAAGATCTTGCTGTTTTATAGGATGCAGATAGGATGACGATAGCGGCGCTAGATATATCTGCAACTGATGCAGTCCAACTTTCACTCATGCCTAGAAATAGATTGAGGGTTGTGTTTCTGGAGAAGGTGTGAAGACATATTGGCTGAGCACATAAACACTTACACATGTAAGGTGGAAAACAATTTCCAAGCTGTTTGCTGAAGATCATTTGCGGATATAGAAGATATACTCGGGAAGTTAGGAACCATATTATATTCATTGTGAATAGTCATGAGATGTAAACGATGCTCGCTGACTTCAGCGAGGAGGCTTGAATCTTTAAATCGGTGTGACCACTTGAAGTTGGCCAGAAGTACCAAATAACTGAACTGGAAGAGATTGTTGAGGTGCTTTCAAAGAAACTGGCATGACCTCTCACGGGAACTATAGCTCATACTTTGAGGACATTGTATGGCGCTAGAGCAGTATTCAGTACTGGGTAGGTATTCCACCCGAACTTCAAATTAGCAGCAACAGCAGCTGATATAAATTCATGTGTACTGACCAATAAAGAAAGTCGCCCCCGCGAGCAAGCGCAGATTATTGGATGCTAGACTAATAAGACATATTGTAACCCGAATGGACGATGGAGCAGGACCTTCATCAATAGGTTGGAGCTCTACGGTGATATGTACCGCACTGTCGTCCTTAGAGATAACGTGCATAATCTTTAATTTGTTCATCCTACAGCAAATAGACACTTATAAATTCACTTATTCGTTCCAGCACTTATCCGATGGATATCTTAAGCCACGAGTACCTGCCATTCTGGGCAGAGTCTTTTCGATCATTCACTGTATGAGAAATCTCATGACTCAGTCTCAATGTTGATATCGATTTATATGCCTTTTAAAATTCTATCAGGAGTTTTCAACTCGAAAATCATATCTCGTTGTCAATCTTGGTGACGTCTCTTGGCCCCTTTCCTACACAGTCTCATGCTCGTGAATCTGCTATTCAATACAGCCTCCCCGCTAAACGACACAGCCACCCCGTCATTGAGCGCTTATGACGACCGCATCATGGAGGAAGATCACAAACCTGAGGTGGGTGTCGGTCCAACAATAACTTTTACCACGTTTGATCCTAAATCCTTCCATGGAAGGAAGATTCTGAAACGACCTGTTGGATCTTGAAGAATAGCAATTTTGAACTTCGGTCGCAGCCTCGGTTAGACCTAGGAAATCTAACTGATATGTGTGCTCAACTCTTGGGGTCTAAAACCCAATAACATACAAAAGATTACACCAATGTGCCTCAATCCAAAGTTTTCACAATTGACATGAAAAGAAAACCGGTTTCGCGAATGAATGTGTCAGAAGCCTAAAGTAAAGGATGTCGAAGATTAAAACTATATATAAATGCATGTAGTCATGCAAATCACAATGCTTAGCCGCACACAGCCTTATCTGACCGCAGCCTGCGAAATCCTTCATTCACTCATTCATTCACTGAGGGCTAAAACCAACGGCATGATCAGAAGCATTATATGTATTCAAAATTTTTTACCACAGCAACCAGAGCCATGGAATTAGTATTTTCCATTCTCCAAGTTGTGTGGTTCAATGTCTTTAATAGTTTCCAGTAATAGTTCCAAAACACCACAACACGGATCTTATCTGAGTTATACTTTCAAATCACACCCAGAAAGTATATCTCAACCCAGCTTAATCAAGATGATTTTAAGAGCTATCTTCGCGCTGGCTCTTCTCTTCCCAATTGTCACTGGAACTTCAATGCCAATATGTATCAAAGATTCCAGTATCACAATACCATTCGCTATATCTTCTCTATGGAACTATACCACCCAGTTCTGCGCTCAAATCACCTCGAGCAACTTTTCATCTAATGCCAAAAACTACAGTATGAATTCCACCATGACTTCAATCGTCTCGTTTGACTTTACATCCGCTACCACCGACTGTCAAGGGGACAATCCCACGGCGAACTGCGAGAAGGTTTACAGTCATCTTTTGTCCGGTTGTAAGTTCTGACATTCAACTTACCTTTCTTTTGACCCCTGGAGTTAGGAATATAAGTATTGACAAATCCAAAGGCGGAAACAACAATTCCACAATCACGGGATCGGGTTCTATCGATACAGGATGTGGTGCATACGCTTTCCGACTTACAAACACCAGTCCAAATGATGCGAATGCAACGAGTGCGTCTAGTAAGAGTGGAAGTGGCAAGACGAGTGGGGTTAGCTATTGTATGGTTACGGGCAGTGTGCTGCTAGGTGTCGCTGCGTTTTTTGGTTGGTTTCTATAAGAGGTCCTTTGGCACTTTCGACAACGATAAGCCGGAGAGAAAAAAAGGGGTATGCTTTGATACGATTTGATATGATACCACGACGCTTTTGTCTTTCGTTTATGATACCCTGGGTTTACAGAACTTTCCTTTTGCATGTATTCTTTTTTTTGGGGGGGGGGGATGCGGGGGTATATCTCTGGAAACGGTTGGATTATTGAGAGCTGGGTTCTTCTGGTTGTATGCATATAGGATGAGGCTATGAATATATAGAGATGTTTGAATGGGCGCGTATTCACTGAGGTAATGGGCGTTTATTCAAAGGATATTTGACCTTCTGGAGGGAAGCTGGCTTCTTTGAAGCGCTCTTATTCTGGCGATTGGACTCATCTCGAGCCTTATTATCTATTTCCACAGAACGTTCTACTTTTTTCAACCCATTTTGATCTTTTATGATATTCCAACTCTCGACATCAGACTGCTAGCTAATGAATCAACCCATACATCTATCAACTCCACTCCCTAAAATCTAGAATCCCTTTCGACTCCATGAATCTACCCCGCAATTTGCTATTTACTAACTACCTAGGTAGTTCTAGTTGGCAACTTTGCAGTCGACATGCTCTACTACAATTCTTCTCATGATTCATCATTCATCCCATCTCTAAAAGCTGAGGATGCGTTGCACTTAACATCTTCATACACCACGCGGCAAATGCACGAGTAGCAGCCCACAGCATAACCTTGGGGCAACCCTTGTAACCACGAGCATGCAACATGCAACCCAGCCGCAAACCATGCATAAGCTCCTCAAACCTTGGAAGTCTTCACCGCCAGAAACTCAGGAGGTTGGGATGGCACTGAGCACAATATTAGCAGTTCACATTTGGTCCACCTGTCAGCTTGAAGAAAGTGGCTCTCTTTTTTTGCAAGTGAAAGAAAGATTCTCCATCTTTCCTCCACTTCTTTTGTCTTGCATTTTTTGCAGGAAGCTTAGGGGTTCATGACTCCACATCTCCACGAATTCTTCTTATTGATCGATTGATTGATTGAATTGCGGGAAGTAAGGAACGGGTCGTTAATTGGACATAGCGGTGAACCCCTCATACACCTTCATAGGGTTTGAAGTTACAGATTCACTCACTGCGTTTCTACTCTCAATTGAATCAATCAATATCTCTTTCGCAAACCCTCAATCCCATCATCAACCTTTCCATTTCCCTCTTCTACTCACACAACATACCAACCCTTGAACCCCGCAAAAATGGGTTGGTTCGACGGCGCCTCCGAATCAGGACGATCCCACTCCTCTCGACACCACTCCTCCACCCATTCTCGTTCCGGCAAAAAACATCATTCCTCCTCCCACTCCACCCACCACAACAATACCTCTGGGATCCTCGGCAGTACCGTCGGAGGCTCTCCCAAATCAAGCCATAGCCATCGCGAGCGTTCCAGAAGTCGTCCTCGAGGCTCGGGGAGCATTTTTGGAGGTGGTGATGCGAAACATAATTCGAGTCGGAGTAGTTTCTTCGGTATGTTCTATTTTCTCTTTTGTTGATTGGAATCCCATCTTTTTGTATGGTGTACATCTCGTGTATATAAATGTTATTCACTTTTCTTATATATGCAACTTCAATTGCAACTTCTCACCAACCAAATCACGGCAGCATGAACAATCAACTAACCCCTCCAGGCACCAACTCCCACTCCACATCCCACTACAAGCGTTCTCCGCGCCCCAACTACCTAAAGAGCATCTACACCAAACTCCGCCAACTCCTCCGCGATCTCCTCTACTACATGAAGCGTCACCCGTTCAAAGTATTTATGCTGGTCATCATGCCCCTCATAACGGGTGGTGCGCTCGCGGGGTTGTTAAAGAAATTCGGGATTAGGTTACCTGCGGGATTGCAGAAGATGATTGGAGGAGGGAGGGGAGGGAACGGGAAGAGCGGATTTTTCGGAGGGGGGAATGGGAGTGGAAGTGGAAGGCAAGGGAGTTATGAGTATGAGAGGAGTAGTGTGAAGAGTAGCGGGGGCGCGATGGGGAAATTGGGTATGCTTGCTGAGGGTATGGAGGGGGTGGGAGGGGCGATGAAATTGGCGAAACTGTTTATTTAATGGGGGATTTTGGAACAAATGCGAATGGGATGAGAGAGGCGAGGATTAAACTCATGGCGTTTGTGATATTTGGATTCATTTGCTTTTGCCCATTCTATTGCTTTCTTTTTCTTCTTACACTCTTGCGATTTTCCGCGGACATAGATACCATTTTAGGATACGGGTATGATTGAATATCAATACAAAAAGTTATCAATGAAGGTTACACAGCAAATGAAAGCATCAAAGTGCGATAGCTTTACGCGGGTGGAGGTCTCCACTGATAATTTCTTCGTCGCATATACTCTTTTCGGGATTTGCACTCTGAGATCTATGCTGGGAATACTTTTCTCTGCTGCTCCCCCGGTGAGCTTGGATGTTTGTATCCCCAATGCTACCTCCCAGCTTGACCATTTTGAATTTCTCATCGCACTTCATAATAGGTTAACTACTTGATATCCATCCCTTGTTTTACCATGAATAGATTCACGACATGACACTTCACGCAAACAGAGAATCCAGCTCATTGCATTGCTTTATTGGATATCTACATAAATAATCTGATTTACCCTTGCGACCCAATCCATTGATCTCCCATTCGCTTGCTGTGTTATAATTGTGTCATTGTATACCCAATTCCGTTATCCTCAAAACGCCAGCCCAGTTCAAACCCATAAGTCAATCAATCAACGCAAAGATATCTCTTCAATTTCGTAACAAATCGTAACTCATGAGCCCACAGCATGGCTGAAGACCTTCGCGGCAAGCTGACTCAATAACCTCGCTTTATCGCCTTGAGGAAGTTCCTATCCAGCACTTGTTAGCACGATTTCCTCCCACCTCTTCCCAATTTTAACTCTCCATATCGACTTACCTGGAAAACAGAATAAACACTTTTTCCCTTCGCATCCCTCACAGCCCCTAATCTATTCCCCGCCACCGCTCCGGCCAACATACCCGGAAAATTCGCAACAATGAACCCCATCGCCCCTCCACTTAGTCCTCCTAACATACTCCAAAACTTACCGGTCGGAGAATTATTATTCCCTGCCATCCCCTGCTCTCTCAGCATCTCCTCAAACACATCTCCAAACTGTGCATCTTCAAACTTCTTTTCCTCCTCTGCATCCTTCGCTTTCGACGAAAATCCAAAACTGGACCATGGGAATCCTCCGGTCCCCGCAGATGGATTGGGGATTTCTTCATCGTCGTCCATGGCTGTGGAGGCTGTGGAGGCACCAGAGCCAAATCCATGGTATGCGCGTGCGGCGTCGTAATCGCGACGACGGGAGGGCTCGGAGAGGGTATAGTATGCGTCGTTTATTTGTTGAAATTTACGGGTTCGGCTGGCGCGTTCGGGGGAGTCAGAAGGGACGCGGTCGGGGTGCGTTTTTAGGGCTGCTCTGTGAGATTTGAGGGGTTAGTTGAGGTGTTATAGATTGTGAGGGCAGGGGGAGGATTGGTCTCCATACTTCTTGTATGCATCGCGGATTTGTTGTTGGGTTGCGGTAGAGGATACGCCAAGAACAGCATCTAGAAAGGAGGGGATTGTAAGTATGAAAGAGCTGTGGGTGGAAGGTTGGAATAACCTTGAGATTAGGGGACTTACAGTAATCTGATGGTAATGACATTCTTGCGATTTTGAAGTTTTATTTGGAAGATTCTTGGTGTTCGTGTAGTATCAAAGTTTCAAATGAGATATAATATGGGGTTCAGAGGAGATTTCTTGATCATGATGCGGATTCAACCGCAGTAGTACCTAGGTATAGTATGAGAGATGAGGTGAAAAGGACACCTCGAGATTTGAGACGACAATGTGAATCTTGAGTGGAGTTGTGTTTTGCTGGCTGCGTCTGCGTCATAGGTTACTAGATGTGGCGTAAAGTAAATGTGGCTTGTGAAGATCTTGGCATTGAATGCCTGCAAACGAATTTTGAGCACGTGGACATGAACTTGTCGCGAGAACATCAACATCATTTGAACTTTGAAAATTTACTTTCTTAAAAGATGGGTTGATATGGATACTTGAAGTATATTCAAAATACTCGTTAGTGATTCTCTTATAATTCCATTCTCTTACTAGGAAATGAGGTACATCAATCTTTACCTATTCGCTGCATGCAAGACCACTTTCACACGCATCAACTTTATCTTCTCTAGGAGGGAGAACGATGGATTCTGTACGGACAGTAAGCTAGAACGAAGTCGTTTATACACAATCCGAGTCGTCCACGTTAGTTGTGTAGGAAGATCAAGTCTAAACTGTCAAACACTCCATCTCATCCCGTTATGTAACTTTTAATCGACGGGCCGCGCCATCTTTCAGCGAGAGCGGGCCGAGAGAAAAAAAACCCTATGTATACCCCACCTCCCACACTTTCATCATGCGTTTCCCCTCTACTGCATCATCGGAGACCAACATTTAAATACCATTGGTCTTGACGATCTCCTTTTCCATTCCCTTCTCGTCCCATTCTGTCCCGTCACACAATGTCACCCAACTGCAAAATTCACCTCCTAGACGGCGGTCTTGGCACAACCCTCGGGGATTCCTACCAAGTTGAATTCACAGAAAAAGAACCCCTATGGTCCTCTCAACTTCTTATTCCCACCCACCCTCATGGACCTAAAACACTTCTCGCTACTCAGAAGTCTTTCGTGGATGTCGGTGCTGATATCTTGTTAACTGCTACTTATCAAGCCAGCTACGAGGGATTCAGAGGCTCGGGATATGCTGTTCATTCACACTCATCATCCAAATCAAACTCTGAGAAAGAAGATGAAGATAAGGAAGAAGTGAACGGGATTATGAGAAGTGCGATAGATATTGCTTCCAATGCATTTTCCACCAAGAAGGATTCAAATGGGAAAATAGCACTAAGTCTTGGTGCATACGGCGCAATCATGACCCCTGGACAGGAATATACAGGAAAATATGACGACGAGCATAAATCGAGTGACCAGTTGAGTTCGTGGCATCATGAAAGAATTTCTGTTTTCTCGAGAGATCCAAAATGTTGGGAGAGGATCGATTATGTGGCCTTTGAAACCATCCCATTGTTGGAAGAGATTGAAGGTGTAAGAAAATCTATGGGAGAAGTTGAGGGATCGAATGGTGGAGAGACCGGAAGCAAGCCATTTTGGATTACATGTGTATTCCCCGGCGAAGAAAATTGTTTACCGGGCGGGAGTTCAGTGCAACAAATTGTGCAAGCGATGTTGGGCAAGACAGATGGTTCCCCAGTACCATTTGGAATCGGTCTCAACTGTACCAAAGTCGGGAAAGTGGAAGCCCTAATTCTGAATTTTGAACGAGAAGTCGAGGCTTTAGTTGAGAAAGGGGAGGTTAGTGAGTGGCCTTCTTTGGTATTATATCCCGATGGGACAAAAAAAGGAGAAGTATACAATACCTCTACCAAAGTATGGGAAATCAGGGAACCACCCGGAAAAGACGATTTGAAGTGGGATGAAGCGGTTCTGGAGATTGTGAGGAGGGCGAGGGAAAGGGGTTTCTGGAATGAAATTATTGTGGGAGGTTGCTGCAAGACTACGCCGAGGGAGATCGGGAAGTTGAGGGAGAGAATTGATCGGCTGGATAGGGAATAGTGGAATACTGATAATGAGAAGAAATCTCATATTCCACACGTCTCCCATAAAACTGTCTCGCACTTCTGTCTTTTCGAGCTTGATAGTTGGGGAAGTGCCTCCCGCAAGCGACAATAACAGCGATTCGCTATTCATTGCGAATATTGGGTATTGCGTCTGGTTTTGCTCTCATAGTCTCTTCTATTTAACAGATAGTGCCCGTCATTGACAGAACCTCAATGTGGAAAGTAGAAAATGAACATTTCCAAGGGTCTCTTTTCAAACGAAACGGCCGTTCACCAAGCGCAAGATTTTCTTTGCCATTCTTCAACAGTGGGTGCATGGATGACGTGAAAGTTGAATGTAACGATATGCTTGCAATCTATTTTGACGAACTTTCAAGCTTGATAGAATCTTTTAACAAAGATCAAACAGTGGGAAGATACAGCTTGACTGATACGATCAATGGTTGAATCAATAATGATTTTTGAAAGTTGAGAATAGTTTCGTGAATCAGTGCACCCACTGTTACTCGCGATTACCCCAAATGGCAATCTTTAAACTCGACAGTTTAATATCCTCTCATCCAATTAGCCTCGTAAGTACATTCTGTCATATCTCAATTTGATACTTGATGTCTGACTTCCTCTTTGCAAAGGCTATCTTCAAAGACCATGGCCATCACCTTCTCCAATCGTGATACTGTCATCGATTCCCAGCCTGACTTCCATACGATTCCTCTGAAGACATCATGCGCCGCCCTCAATTTAAATATTGAGCATCTCCCTGACCCGATAACATTTTTTTTGGACACTGGACCCTTCAAGTCTAGGCTCCATGCCTTAAAGAGCAAAATTAATGACTTTGCCATTTGATGTTGTACCGGATACTATCATGATAACTTCTTCCGGATCTTTTGTATCGCGCTCATAAGCTGAGATGATGTCGACAGACTTGAGCGGGTGTGGCGATGAAAACATTCCACTGTTTCAATGCACTAGATGAAGCCAAGGAGGAAGGCATAGACTTGACTCGCTATAGGTATTGTGAGGAAATTTGGCACAGATAGATTTTGACATTCTTTCCACTGAGATCAGTATCCAAGTTGGATCACAGCAGTGTTTCCTGTAGTTTGGATTGCAGGCTGGTAATGAGAGATCTGTGGTTTTTAAATTTGATTGGAATATTTGATCTAATTGAAACATTATCTTCGTTCGAAGCACTGAAATTGTCCTCCTAGCGACTACTTGTCTTTCTAGCTTCTTTACATTTTTACACTATATTGGTTAGATTTTGAGGGCTGAGATGTTCTCTATCTGTTGTTGATCTTTGACTGAGCGTTGGACACGAAGTGGTAAGTGTTTTGGTTCTATTTGTGTGTAAAATTCAAATCTCTTCACCCGCTTAACTGTATTATAAAACCATCTTGTAACATCCATACATTGATGAACTATTCTTTGGTTGTCTCTTCTGTGGTGTAGAGTATTTCTTATCCATTACGATGTGCTACTAAATGTTATATGCGTGGCTTTCTCGAAGAAAATTGAAGGCACCCTGGCAAATAATATGATCAAAACAAACATAATCATCCAAATTCACAGATGCTAGATTTTTCTGACTTTAATTCTTTCTTACTCTGTTCTGATCGTCACTCATAACATCGCAGAGACGAGGAAACCTCCGAACGGAGGTATTCCATATCAAGATAGAATAATAACTGTGGGAGGGCGGCACAGCAAAATATCATGTCTCCCTATCAAGATAGAGCAGACCTTGGAGGGCGGCGCAGCAGAGAATGATTGGCCCTAAATGCGGGGCCAAGGCGGCTAACTGCTGAATACAAAATCAACTTGAGATGACAAACTTCAAACGACGATTTTATTTAAATATACAAAAAGCTGGAATGACCAAAATTTTATAGCAAAAACTTGAAGAACTTTTACGACCTTCACAGCACAAACAACTACCCACCCGGCACACTCCGTGATACCAGAAGAAGACCAAAAAAGGTCCAGATTCGTCCTCATCCTTATTCTGATTCCCTTCGTTCCTATAATCATTGGCATTATGGTCTCCAGCCAAAATTCCCATGGTTCAGTACCCAATCCCGATCCCGATCCCGATAACTCTACCGTTTGCAGTGCCATGACCCCTCCCTCCACCGTCATCGGCAACGACGACTATGACGACAACGATGACAAAAAAGACTCTTATATTTCAAGCTCCGCCCCCTGGCCCAACTCCACCTTTCTAATTCGAGCTTCTTCGTCCGGAAGACTTCTCACTCTAGATTCTGGAAAAGTTATTCTAGCTCGACCAGGTGATAATCGCGGTTCCAGCATCCACGTGAGTAAATTGCCCCCAAATCTCTCAATTTCATCACTCCGCATTTCCTTCTAGATACCGACCCTCACTCGTCAACAGTGGAATTGCACCGAAGTCAAAGGTTGGCTCCACTTTCGAAACGTGGCATCGGGTTGTTATCTCGGCCACGCAGTCTGGGGCAATTTGACTTGTTGTGCAACCAGACCTGAAGGATTCGAAAGATTCACCGCACGACTTAGACCAGAGGGGGGATATTATTTGATGATGACGCATTGGGAACGATTGTGGAAAGTAGGGGTTAGCGGGGGGAATTTGGCAAAGATTTGGGAGGGGGAGTGGGGGATCTTGGATAAGATTGGANGGGGGAGGGGGAGGGGCAGGTAATTGTTTGGGAGTTTATTAAAGTTTAGGGCTGGGAAGTAGAGATGAGTTTTGTTATGGAAATATCGTTATGAAGACAGCAATGGATTGTTCACGAGTTTTGAGGTCTTATTCATCACATTTTTATCACAGGTCTACCATGAAACATACCGTATTCAAAGCCACGTTCCCGAAAAAGACGATCTCAAGGTTGGTATATGTATGTACAGCAGTTCCACGTAGCTTCCATCCTGAAGGATGGGAATTCTTCCAGCCCGGATGCGTAATGACTGCGAACTAGACCTGTCTATTCCTTGAACTATATACCAGCTGTTTCCAGCGGTCGTAAAAGGCTGAATGTACACGTAAGATTCCATGTTTGTTGTATCGGATTCGATCCTGCCAGCCAGCACCTTACTTACCGACCGTTTTCTGCAAGGAGTCCTCAGAATATTTCGCGCTGTTTGATGGGGATGGGGATGTATTTTATGTTTTTGGGTTATTGGCGGAGTGGATATGAATGCTTGGGAATTGATACTACCTATCGCACTCATTTTGATAACTTTGTTGGGCATGCCAGTGAAAGAATGAGAAATGGAGAGGATGGCGGTAGTATTAGAGCTGGAGCGGGAGGTCAAAGGCATTCATATAGAGTTCTCTGGAGGTTGTTGGAGATATGCAATAAGGGGTGAGAGAGTGAGAGGGTAGGGTGCCTACAATATTGAATAATAGTTCATTCGTCAAATTCTGACATTTGACTAGAAATGAACTAATATTTACCTCCCCCGGCCCCTCGCTCATACCTTTCTTTTCAACAAGCCCTTCAAGAAATCAAAGCTATTACTATCACTCTGCAACTCCCAAACCTTTCCCGTTGGTCTATCCTCCCAACCCAATTCCTCCGCACGGAGTAACCCCCAATTCGTAGTAATTCCCCTGATGATAGCCCGTGCACCACCTTCCGTCTCCAAAGTAACTATCTGATCAGTATGTAACCAATGTCTATAATACACCTCCTCCAGCTTCCGGTCGAAACCATTACGACAGAACGTTTTATAGATGTTTTCGAATTTCGTTAGGAAACGAGCGAGAAGCTTTTCTAGGGAGAAAGGTGCGAGGTGTGGTGGTAGGAGAGCATTGAGAGATGTTGTTGGTGCGGCGTTTGTGGTGTTGAGACCGATGCCTACGACTAAATCGTAGTTTCCGGATGAATATGAAGAATTGACAAGTATACCGCCAACTTTGACGTATTCTTTTTTTCCGGGTTTGGATGGATCTTGGGCATCTGTTATTGTTAGAAAGAGATTTGTAAAGAATGAATCAGACTCACAAATATCATTTGGCCATTTGAGCTTGATCGGTACGGTATCATAACCCTTGTCATATGAATGGATAGCTTCAACAATGGCGATTGCTGCGAGATACTGTATGAAGACAACCGGTGCTGTGTTGCCAAGTTCCATGGGATGTTTCATACAAACAGACCATATCAAACATCCCATAGGAGAAACCCAAACATTGGAACCACGGCCCCGTCCGGCAACTTGTGTCGTAGCTGTAAAGGTAAAGCCCGTAGGAAGTCTGGAAAGAAGCTTCGAATTCCTAGGGGTCGTTAGGAGGATTTTGGTTCGAGCAGGTAAGAAGGGCTCACTTTTCCAAAATCGTATTGGTACTGGTAACGACCTCTCCATACAAGAGAGTGTTTCCAAATTCTTCGGCTTCGCTTGATTTTTCTTGTTGGTAATGTTTTAGATTGGAGTAGAATGCATGATGATTGAAATAGGGTGTTTCTTTTGTACCCGGCCAATCTGTCTCATGCGGTATGAGTCGTTTGGGGATTGCATTATAATCAATAATTCCGTCATCTGGTCCAGCGAACTTATTGTTCTGCTTCTTTTCTATCGCAGATGCATCTGACGATGGAAGCGCTTTGACCAAAGATTCAACAGACCAATCCGTCTCCTGCTTCTCCAGATGAAAGGTGTCATTTTCACCCTTGATAATCTCTTCACCATTCTCCTTGTCGATGATCTCTTCCCATGAAGCCAATAACTCTGGAACAAGATGCGGATGAACAGATGAAAGATGAAGGCGAGAAAGGGACGGTACTGTGGATGTTTCTTCGCTCACGGATAACCCCAACTTCGAAAGACATGCTTTCAAGAACTTTGTTCGCAAGTTGTCATCCGCAGCTAAGTCTTTGACAATGTCCGAGTACCCTGGTATCTTTATTGTAGGATCCAGATTCACAGCAGCAAACCTGGAGAAATGTAAGAAAGTGAAACTCATAAACAAAACTACTTACTCGGGATGAGGACCAGTCATGATTGCTCCACCTTCACCGACTTTGCAATAGACAACCGCTGCAGGCTCTTGCCCACCATCGACATCAAGAGGATGTACATAGGTAGCAAGTGTTTCCACCCCTTTATCTTTGAACTTTCCCGCATCAACAAAGACTCCACCACCATTATAATATGACTTAAAACTTTGTGGGGCATTTCCACTTTGAAGCGCGTCCTCGATTTTGATCTCTGCAGCTCTTGCTCCCTCCTCACTATGGTACACAAATCCTTTGAAAGCACATCCTCGACAGGTACCGGGGTAAAATTGTAACTCTCGTGAGCCAACAACTTCTAGTTGTCTATTCCCCACCTCAAACTCACATCTTGAAGTACCATAATAGCCCCCGGCGCAAAATCCAAGATAGGCGCCACCTCTCCGTACGTACTGTGAGATGCGTCTATTGCCCTCTCCATTGAGAGATCGACAATATCCTTGATCGGCGCCTCCAGGGAATACAAGAAGAGCGCAAGAAGCAGTCCAAGGCTCTTTGAGGATGACAGTATCACTGACAGGAATCACGGCGTAACTTGGTGAAAGCAGCCGCCGTAATGTGTAGAGGCAGTGGCGAACGGACTCAGTTGTACTTCCATTGCCTATTAAAGAAACTTAGAACGAGGCCCTAAAAGCTGTTTATTCTATATACCTGAGTAGACCAGAACATCCATCTTTCTTGCAACCATTTTACGGGGAGTTGATAAATTATGTCACTGGATCACAACCGAGGATATGTACTAGAAAAAGATCTGACTCAAAAGTCCTTCGAGAACTTATACAATTCTCCAAATCTCAGAGAGAAAGAACAACGGCACCCAGAAATGTCGAATAAGCCAGAAAACAACCCCCCAGCTGTGGCGGTAGTCGAGGATGACGATGAGCCTGATGAGTGGTAAAATTGTTGATACCAACAACTCGGGTCTGATCACTGACTCGATTTTGTAGGGACAAACGAATCTTTAGCACTGGATGCGCGGGTAAGTCGAGAATTTCGACCAACAATAGATCAAGACATGTAACTTTACTAAACTAAACGAAGAGGAGAACTCGAAAATGACTGATTGCTACTTTGAAAAGAAAGATTGGAGACTGTGCAAAACAGAGGTATGAGAAAGCTTCTCTTAGCGTTAGATCACGTGGGAACGAATGGAGGAAGCAAGACGAAGACCAAGACTGACTTCTCTATCTTCCATGAAGCTTGAGACTTTCAAAAGGTGTTGGAAGAAACATCAAAATGATCAGAGAACGTCAACGAAAGATGCTTGATCTTGGTCAATTGAAAGGAGGACTGCTGGCATGAGTAGAAGTGTATGAATTGGAGTTATGGCTCATATCTCACAAGGACCAGATGTAGATGTGTATTATTACCATAAATAACCAAAAGACATTTTAAGGATTTGAAGCATTTCAAAATTTAGCAATAATGGTTATAAGAATGAATTCACTCTATTGTTGTCAATTTTAATAAAATTGCTGAAAAACAAAAATCAATTTGAAGCGCGTCACGATTTCGCGATTTCGTGATATATAAGATTAGATATCGCCTCAATCCAAAAAACTTATTTTCTTCCTTCATACATCATCAAACCAAACATGTCAACAATTATTCCTAGAGCGTCACGCTCTATAGTAGCTGGAGCAGCATCATCAGTGTCAAGATTATCAGCAGTACCAAGGGCTGCAAGTCTGGCACATCAATCAAGTCATTTTTCTACAACCTTTCGAAATGCGGCGTTTCCAACTTCAAGCTACACTCCCAGAGCACCGACTGCAACAAAGCCTCCCACAAGCTCTGCAGCTCCTGCCACCAAAGCGAAAGAAGCAGAACCCGCAATAGATGATCAATCGCCCATCAAGGATATGTCCAATGGGCTTGCAGACGAACCGCTCATTTTGGATGAGGGGGCTAGACAGGTCGACTGGACAAGATCATATCACGGATTGTCGTCTCAGCCATTCTCCAAAGAAGCCGCAGACATTTTACTTGCACCAATACCTGCCGAGGATATCGAGGTAAAGCCAGATGGTATTATATACTTGCCGGAAATCAAATATCGGAGAATATTGAATAGGGCGTTTGGACCTGGTGGGTGGGGTTTGGCACCAAGAGGGGAAACAATTGTTACGGATAAGAGTATTACAAGAGAATATGCTCTTGTAGCTCATGGAAGGCAAGTCTTTCAGGATTTCTACTGCCATCCGAGGGAGCACAGCTAACGTTTTATTTTTTGCAGATTGGTATCAGTGGCTCGTGGCGAACAGGATTATTTCTCCCCCGAAGGCATTCCGACCGCCACCGAAGGATGCAAATCGAACGCCTTAATGCGCTGCTGCAAGGACCTTGGTGTGGCCAGTGAGCTTTGGGATCCTAGATTTATCAGAAAATTCATGAAGCAACATGCGAAACAAGTCTGGGGTGAACATGTCGTAACCAAGAAGAAGAAACAATTATGGATGAGGAAGGATGACGAGATTAGATACCCATACAAGGAGTCAAAGTTCGGCTCATAGATGTCTTTTATGATTCTATCACGAATTATGGCTAGCATGGAGGTTCGATTTGGCAAGATGTTGTACTATAGAGGACATTCATGTCCAAGGTATACGTTTCGAGAAACTGAAACGACAATTATGCCGAAAATAAAAAAAATCTCCTTACAGACCAGGCAATTACCTTTATACTGACCTCTCCCATTACTCAACTAAACGTTGCATTTGTTTCGTCGATACTGGCTTGATTTGTCACTTCTTAGCTGTGCATTCAATTTCATTGTCTTTATTCTTCTCACCAATCTGGCTATCATGCTGCAAGTGTCAGCAAGTTGTATCAAGCTTTACTCAAGTTAAATTCTGCGTGCCAAAGTTTCCTATCCGGAATCGGAAATGAACCAAAAGGTAGGTAGTAGTACCTCACAGTCGATGCTCCGGAAACTCCTAACTCCAGAATTTTGCTTGCCTTTCAGAATATCGAATAATGATCATAGCTGACGTTAGTTTTAAGTCCACGCTTACAACCTGATATGTAATTTATGCCCATTGCCCGCATCCCAGTACTTTTATGATGCCTATGCCTGAAAGGCAACGATGGCGAGTTCAGTATCCCTAATATGGCTCACTACTGAGTGCTCATCAGGCTTTACCTTCCAACTTTACTTGATATCACTCAAAGCTGGCCACAAAGTCATTGCCAAAGAGCCATTGCTACATCCCGCAAAGCATCCAAGAATCCTGGGGCAATGTTCAGGGAATTGAGAAGTCGAGAGGTATGTCGTTAGCCCTTTTGTCGATTAATTTGGGGGCCCACTGATTTTGGATTTTTGATATTTTTCCAAGACTGATGGATGACCATGTACATATAGTCCGCACGAAGCTGACATTTGATTCAATCTGACAGGCGACATTGATGTACTCAGCAAGTAATTTTAATCTTAATTTTTTTCATTGTTATGCTGAAAGTATTGGCTGAGGCTATGAAGCAAATAGTAAATTGGAATAGTAGACGCACACGACGCGATGCTAATCAATTGGTTCAAAGTAATAAAACTTTCCGAAGTGAGGTAGTGCCACATGTCCCCGAATCTACGAAATTACCTTTAATGAGGTAGATGCTGCAGAATCCCTATAGAGGGAAAGGGAAAGACTTTGTGCTGTGCCTTAAAAGAACTTTCCTGTCCCTGTAAATAGGGGGCTAATCCCGATCATACACCGACAGTAGACAAAGTTTCGTCGATTGCTTATTATAGGACGAGGAGACGAATCAAATTTTGTGCATGTCCCACAAGCGAGGCCGCAAGTTTCAAATTTTTTGATGCTTTATTTATACGCCAGTGTCGGCCTCCCAATCAGGGATCACATTCAAGGCGGCCCCCAAGCTTACATGGCACCGGGATAGCATATATATCTTTCACTCAGAAATGTTCAATTGGATTTGTGGAAAGTGGGACTTCGGTGTGTATACCAATGGCGCAAGGCCACTCTATTTCGCGAATTCCTAGATCTTCAACTGCTTACTTTCTCTGAATTTCCTTCGGCCGTTACCTTTTCTTTTGGCGACAACTTGTGAGCCAAAATACCAATGGCGACACCAACTTCACGTAAACCGACAGTAGAAGGGCCCGCGAGTTTGGTAACCACTTGGCTACCTCTAACTACAGTTTACCCTGTTGTACCAAGGTGCAAGACCGAATTCTATGCTCCCAATGTTCTCGAACTTATTTGGGCCTATGACCCTAATGAAAATGGACGTTACTTCCTAACCCAGTGCTGGCCCTCTCAAGCGTTATCGTGGTGGAATCAGGGAGCCACTCCACCAGCGATCACCTCACTAGGTCCATTTCTATGCCCTGAAGCATATACAGTGGCCAACACCATGGTTGTAAACACAGGTTCCACACTAAGTGCATGCTGTCCTAGTGGCTACAAATATGTATCTATATATGGAACAATCGTTCAATGTACATCTAGCTTCACGTCTGGAGCTACCATTACATATGTTAGCACTGGCAGCCAGGACTCGTATTCGAGATATACCACGGTTTTGCAAGATGACCTTTTGGTACAGGGTGCTCACATAGAGGGATACAACTTCGACGGTAATTCCGCAAAACCGACGTTCACTGGTTTTGATTCGAGCTCGGGATCAACAATAGAAACTTCGCAATCTACTACCAGCGCATCTGAACCTGCAGCTACATCCTCAGCGACATCCTCAGCTACATCCTCAGCTACATCCTCAGCTACATCCTCAGCTACATCCTCAGCTACATCCTCAACTACATCCTCAGTCTCTCCACCCTCGACAAGTAGTAGTTCAGGGCTTACAAGCGGAGCAAAGATTGGTCTGACTGTCGGTGTCTCAGTTGCTATAGTCATCATTGCTACTCTTCTCGGTATTATATTCATTATGCGAAGGCGAAATGGCTATGGTACAATACCTCTACGGCATGAATCGTCCAATATCAAATTGGGCCAAGTCGCTCCTCCTCACTCTTCCCGAGCTCAAACGCTTGGTACTACGCCTGGAGCACACGAATTGAATGGATCGACGAGCCTTGCTGAGTTGGGTGGGCATCCGAGTCATGGCAGTTAATATTGGGTTTAATGGTATATATGGGTGCGATTAGGTTGCATAGCAAAGATGGTTTCGTCATGTTAAATATTGTAGCGGCCATTAGTTTATGGGTGGGAATCTTCAATCAATAGGATTCTTCAATATAAAATTATTTAGGTAGATGGCTTCAATTTGAGTTCCGAATAGATACTAATAGGAATACTTAAATAGGGTTGAATGCTCAGTTGATGATGAACAGAAACGTGCATACGAATATTCCATCTTTCACAGAAACTGCCGCGGTCAATTGGACGAGTTTTGACGTAAAAGAATTTATTCAACTACTGACTAAGCTAGATATGGAGGGTAGAATGGTCAAATAGCCAATCACCACATAGAAAAAGCTCTCAATGGGCTAGGTAGGCCACCTACTTAGAACTGGCCACCCAAGAAGAGAGCCTTTTGGAAATACCGATCACCGAAACCCAAACTTCACGAATAAACAATTAGATAGGGGGACCGGCGACCTTGAAAGGATGAGCTTCAGTGTTGAATACCCATTGGTTGACACCACCACTCCCAACCTGATATTCCTCGTCCTGTTTGTTAAGTTGTGAGTAATCATTTATCTCTCCGCATGGGGCGATGAAATGGGGAATGAAATAACAAGGAAGACTTACATCTCCGTGTATTAAATATGCATATTTCAGAACCTCGGCAAACAAGAAACTATCTTGGAAATCACTGAAACCGCCTCCATTCGGCGCATTGACGTCTTGAAGTTCAGCAAATCCACTACCGGTTCTATTGGTCTCGAGGTCAGTGCCCATACTTCCTCAAAAGGGCAACATCTAGATGAACACATACCTCGCAGTCGCATTAATTGCGACAAACCCATTCCAACTCCAATCACGATACTTCTGATCACCAGTAATGCGATAGGCATAGTAAAAAGACTCAAGAACCTCGGGTCTCAAGATGTAATCCGAATTGGTGATGTAAAACCCTGCTTTTTCGTAGAAAGCGAGCTGATTGGCGGGTGGTTGAGGATTACTGGTGTCATTGAGAGAAGTGTCCTTTTCTACCCATTTGAAGACTTCAGGTCCGATACCAGTGAGTGTGCTATTGTACGTGTCTTCGCATCCATTGACGAGATCAAGTCCGAAATCAATATATTTTTGCTCTTTGAGAACGAGACCTGCGAGAAGGAAATTACCTCCGTCGAAACAAGCGACTAATTTTTTTTGGATTAGCATTGTGGATACACAGCTATAAAAGACGGTGGATGTTCGTGCACAAGACCGCTAAATTCTACCACCTGATGTCCTTGAAATCTTCTACCAATATCAGGCACGAACGTCTGCCATCTTTCATAATCAAGTCAATTGGGGAAGGGGGCTCTTACGATGCTCGGAGACAAAAATACGTGTTTTGTTTTGGTAAGCGGCCAGGAACGTCAAATCAGGACGAGTGGAAGGGTGACTGGCTAAATGTTTGATGGAAGAATCTGCAGCTGCAATCCATCGATCTTTGTATTCGCCGAACCGAGTTGAGTCATACACGTACATCTTGATGAGATACTCGTAGTAGCTGTCATCGCCGCCGACCCAACCTCCACTTGCGTCTTGGAAAAGTCCCGTGTTGACATCCACGTTTGTACCGAGCAAACCTAAGGCATAGTGGAGTCAGTAATTACCTTTCAAGAAAGATTTTAGGCAAAGGGATGAGGAATTTGGGCTAGTCCTTACCAGGCCATGGAGAATTGTAACTGGGCTGGGGATTCAAAAGATACGATTCTGCCTTTTGTGTAAGTTCACCATAAGTCTTATTACCAGTTAAATCGGACAAATGGGTCCATTCAAGAACTAGTGTGCCAATGGTGGCTATTCCGTTCGTTGTGGAGCCATCAGTATTTGGAGGGTTGAAATACAGATTGTTGATTGGCACTCCTGAAGGTGTATTGAATGCAAACGCAAGATTATCCGCTAAGCGTGCTGCCTGTTTGAGAACTTCATCAACGGCCGTGTCGTTGGAGTTAAGGTTCGAAAGAGGTCCTTTCAGGAGATCATAACCTAAAATATGTAAGATACATGAAAATTATCAGGTATACGAAGACAAGCTTACCGGCAAGTAGCCCACCAACATATCTGATCGTGGTCTCAAACAAAGAGACTTGGGATGTTGTATTGTCAAAATTGATCGTTGGAATCCAATCTAAGATTACGTCCACGATTTCTTGACTCTCCATCACAAGTGCCGTGCTGAATGCATCGACAGCGGAGGCTCCCCATCCATTTCTGTAGCAAGTTAGCTCAGAGGCTGCGAAATTTGGCCTGATAAAAAAACCTTGAGTCTGAGTAACTATTCGCAATTGGATGAAGCTCATCATGAGGGAAGGCATATTTATAGTATCCGTCCCAAGCAAATGTAAACGCCTCTTTTACAGCAGCCTGTCGCTCTGCAGCAGTTCCTGCTGGATTGTTATAGTATTGTCTTCTTTCAGGCTGCGGACCGTGAGGCACAGCTAAGGTTAAAGACACAGAGGCCAACAAAAGCGCGGCTGTAAAAGGGGAACGCATTGTAATCGTAAAACCTAAGAGCTGTCTACGAGATACCACGAGCCTGCCTGTTATTAGTATTTCCAGATTACATTTCAATCTTGGCTGCTTAGGAACTTACGTTACGATATTTGCAAATAGAGGCGAACAAACAGGCTGCTTCCTATAGAAGACGTTCAAGTTGATGGTCGTCTTCGGTACGAATATGGATTGGAATGGATGGAGAGGAGAAAGGTAAAGGCAAGTTTAAGTTGACCCGAGATAGATTCTCCGCGCTACTATCTGACCAAAAAGTAGGTGAATCTTTATGACAGTCAAACTGACACAGCAAAGCGGAGTAGCGGGGTAGCTGGAGAGTGAATCCGGCGAGCTGTTACTCAAGTGCCTCAAGTAGGACAGCTGGATCTAAGAAGAGAAACCAGAGAAATCTAGATGGAAAACAAAACAGAACTTGGAGGGAAGAAACGGCTGCTTAAAGGTAGCAGATTAGATGAAAGAGAGCACATAATTAGCAGTAGCTCCGTGAAACCCATGGCTCACATGAGGGTAAATATGCAGGAACACTTGAATTTTGGATACAAAAAAGCTTGACTTCCGATGATCCTGTCACTGGCCAGGAAATACTTGCATTCGTATTGAATATGTGTATTGGTTGCTTCCCCTACATCTGTATTTTCGGCTTGTTATGCGTGGTAGGAGACGCACATGCACTACTTTAAGTCATGCCGAAAGCTTTCATTGGTATTGACTCTCGTATGAGCACATTTCGTGCGGGGTGAAGTTGAAAGTATAATGATGGTTGTTCTAGAGCAGTGTTGATCATATGCGCCGGTTATATGAGCTTCCCTATACGTATTAGGCCAAGCATGTGAGTAAACCCTACCATGTATATGTGTATCTTTCCAGTATTATTGAGTACCGGGTAAAGCAACGTTGTAAATATTAGTGATAAGGGTTACTAGTTCGACGGAGAATCATATTGAGTGAGACAATGCGGAGACACTGAGGTACAAGAATAAGATTTCACGACGTGTTTTTAGAGTGTGTTGAAGACTTGAAGTGTTGTGTAGAGGTCCGTGACCTCATTAGACAAATGGAAAACGAGTCAGGCACGTCAGGTCAGATCGGATTTACCCCGCCCCCTTCATCAAAGAATCCCGGTAGCGTCGGTACCGAACAGCTAAAACTTATCGCGTATAGCGTCACGTTGGATAAAGTCCAACGGGTCTTTCGCTCCGTTTGGACATCTTCTTGACTTCCAATTGGAAGATCTTGGTCGACAGTCAACGGCCATATTATCTTGCAGATGCTATCCTGCATAAACCTGCAGGTAACTCATCTAATATCTACTTAAAGAGGTTCAGAATCCTACACGCCCAGGATCCTTTACATCCCGGACCTTTTTACTAAGATGTTTTGATCATCTTTACTCCATTCAATGGCTCAATCTGCATCTCACAAACAGTTCCAAGGATCAGAGGAGATGAGCTATCATCCCTTGCTGTGTGCTATATCATTATACCTGTACGAATCTATTATTGTCGGCATATCTTAGTCCGCCCTACCATTGTTTGCGTGGAAAGAAAGCCTAATTAATTGTTTATAATAATTGGTTGAGAACCCATGTATACAGGTACTCGGGTACACCAACACTGGTATACCGCTCATTCGAGTTGACAAAGCCGGACATTCCACTAGCGTGGCCTGGAGAAGATAGCTCCAAATACTGGTGCAAATACCTACTACCATCGTAGTGATTGTTGTAAGAGCTTTCGTTTTCTGGGATAGATGGCTGTGGTACAGTGGTAGTCTGGTCATGTGCTCCAGAAGAAGTTCGTTCAAAAGTATCCTCACCCGTCGATAATGAATTAACATTCGCGAACTCCAAACATGATAATATACATAATTATTTGCATTAAAATGACTCGCAATCGTGTCTTCAACGCCTTGGGCGTTAGAGTTTCAGTCATGAGGAAGATCTGCCTCCCATTGCGCCAATTCGGTATCCAGATGCATTTCCCCTGAAACTATATTTACTGGATCTACAAGTTGTTTCCTCCTGACGAATGCATGTAGATCAATGAACCTAATCGCGATTGCAAATACCACAGAAGCACTTCCATCTTCTGTCCGCTGGTTGTTTAAAACAAGCCGAGAAAATTCAGTCAGTTGTGTCGAGGGGGGTGATTAGTTCCAAGTACTTGAAATGTGCCGCAAAAAAGAATTGCAATTTCATGTTGTAGTTGGCCTATTCTCTTTATAATTCCTCCAAGCTATTGTCGCAAGAGACATATAGCACCGTCTAAATGCATAGAGAATGAGTGGAATGCCCCGAGTCCAGAGTTTATCAGTTTCATCGTCAGAATTGCTCGGTGCTCCATGACTTCTGGAAAGTTACACTCACTTCGAAAATGATTACCATCATAATATTCTCGAAATTTGCACCCTCAATATCTCTGAGCTCCAGTTTACCCTTCTCACAGTATTGAAATGCTGCTTTCTTGCAATCACCATCAAGTTGAAATTTTTCGTCACATTCGATAGCCCGGCCAATTCAACCGAAGAAATTGCCTCCAACTTTGGGTTTTCTACGAAGGACTCCGAAATTGACATTCGAAATGTGTCCACATGTTCATTGGCCTACTCTAGTGTACCCATCAGATAGGGAAAAAAGGTATACCGTCATCGTCCGAAGAATTTGTATTGTTGGCCAGTGTTGATTCTATTTCGTAGGACCGCAGACATTTAAGTTCTGCTCTGGATTGCGATGAAGGCTTTCAGATGCAATGAATTATTTTAGTCTTGGTGGAAGATGATGCAGTTGGAGATTGGACTTTTCGCAAGATCCTCTCATTCTCATCGGAGAAGGAAAGATCCAACTGATTCCAATTTCCTGAACATTTCTTGTCTACTCTCATACAATGTGTACAAGCTGGCACTTTTTGGTCGCACTAAGAATCTTTTGGGTGTATTGGGTTCAGGTTGAATACCATCAGACTTTGATATTTGGTATGGAGCGGATGAAACCCACAACCAAATGACTTGATCGAATAGATATCTCGCACAAAATCCTTTCCCCAGGCTTTAACTCCGGGAAAATGCAGGTATTTGCAAAATTGTAAGTCTATTGATATTTTATGTTGATTCCATATTTACAAATTTTAGAAAGTAGACTGCCATTTGGGCTTTGATGTTGGAATTGTACGTACAGTTGTATATTAAGATCTAAAAGTGCTATATAATGCCAAAAATAAAATTTATCTACTACATGTATGATCTCTTTGCCGCCCGTCATTAACATAAAACAATATACATAAACACGATTGAGATGAACATGAACAGATTCTACCAAACGAATGTGGGAGATCAATACAAGACAAGAAATCTGACCGAAAAAAGACAACATACCATAAGCTGTAAATCTGAATGACATAACGAAAAACTTTTGACTGGGAAAAACTGCGTGAAAAATACAGTTCGAATCATGAATGAAAAAGAACCCAGGACAAGACCAAACAAGTCATCTGCATTCGAATCAGATATCTACACGCGCTCCAGAGCGGTGTCTAAATCATGAAGGAACAAATCTTCTCCGGGTAGTCGTTTTGAAGGTAGTATCAACGAGGAACTCTCAGATCTAGTATCATAGCTAGTGCTACCTCTAGAAAGCATTGTGGGTCGCGCAGTTAATCCTTTCCTTAATGGTGAAAGGCTTCTAATAGAGTTGGTACCGGGTGAATGGATACCAGGAGGCGTGAGAAATTGGAAATCAGGCGTGGAGATATTGCTATCGCCCGTTCGATAACCGGTGAAGTAATCGCTAATGTTTTGAATACCCTTAACACCACTGCCGTAACCCACATGAGAAATAGGTCTTTCGAGGCCAGGAGATGGTACTACTGTAGATGCTTGCATGGAGCGTGCCATCGTACTGGATCCTCGGAAAATGGATGGGCGAGTGGGTCGAGTCTGTACTGCGGATGGTACGGATGTTTGATACCACATATTGCTTGCTACAGGGAGCGATGGCATTGCAGGTCTTAGCCTTGGCCTTGGTTGTTTCGAGGGGAATTTCAGGTCGTAGCGAGATTTTCCAATCCAGAGCATTTGTTCGTGCTCTCTGAGATACCTGTTCCCTCCGAATGATTTTTGAACAATTTCTCGACTTCGCATTCCAAGAGCTCGGAGTTCATTTTTCTTCTCATACATTCGCTTTGTAATTACTCTAACTTCATCTGGAGTAGGCTTGTCGATAATAGAAGGAGGTTTGTACCCCTCAGGATCATTTGCGTAAGGGGCCCATTCGTCCAGAAGAGCAAGCATGTTAATTTGTGCTCTTGCAAGACTTTGTGCATCGTTGGGGGCTACTACGGCACTAAAACAGTCGCCAGTATTGAAATCTGTGAGTACTCGAAGGGAAGCTCCGACATCTGTACACACAACAGGCGCGCCAGTCAATGCAGCTTCCCCGAGTGCCAAGGGAAGACCTTCGGATATGGAGGAATTGAGAAAGACCCAAGTTTTCTTGAGCACTTCAGTTGGACTTGCAGTTCCACACAGATTAACATACCCGGGTAGGGATTTGGATGCCAATATTTCGAAGCAGTCTGTCGAGTATTGTGGTGCTTTATCGATTGCGCCATAAATATCGAGACGATAGTCTTTGAAACCCCATACATTGACAATGATATCGGCAGCTAGAATAGCCGTTTTAATGTCTTTCGCATACCAAACGTGAGACAACATGGTGACCGTTGGTAGAGGTGAAGTTGTCTCCTTGATGGGACTGAATTTTGAGATGTCCGCGGGCGGGATACCATTGACGACAGGATCAATTTTGCGTCTGAAGATATTTCGGTGTTCCAACTTTCCTTGGTGCGATCCTATTTCGACTTCCCATCCTGGGTTGAAAAAATCGGCGCAGGGTAGAATGACGTCGGCGTGGTGGAGTGTTAATTGACTGGTAAGCTTCATAAGTCCAAGTAAGGCGTTTCGAACAAATGGTGGTAGAGTACATAGATCTGAAGATAAATAAAGATTCGTCTCACGCCAGCTGATAGCGTGATCCCAAATTTGTAATGTGCTTCCCCTAGTAATCTTGCAAACAATTCCATACGAAGCACTGACAGAATGATGAGAGGCTTGGAAAATAGCCGGGATCTTTTCAGGCATTGGGAGGGAAAATATGAATAAGTAGCGAAACCAAAGATCGAGTGCGGCGTCAAGCTGAGCTATCGTAGGTATCTCGGTTTGAAACCAACCCTCCGATGGTGTTGGACTCACAAGGTCTTGTGAAATCCATAAATTCCGCCACGCATTTTTCACAATTCTGCTGTTCCACACGCCAGTCCAATGCTTTCCCTGTGAGAAATATGCATTTAGGTTGACAAGAGCTCGTGTTGATTGGAGTATATCACTCTTCGAATATTGACTCGTCCTAGCTCCTTTAACTAGTGCTTTCAGGATCGGGACAAAATTCTTCTTGATGTCTAACTTGGTGGCATCCCTCACAGCATGTACAACCTCCGAATCTAAACGATCCCTGAAAATTCCATGGGTTGGCGTCATGAAATCAAGTCCCCATATTGGAATTACTTTTAGTGTCTGGACGTTCTCCTGAGTTTGGTGCTTAGGCACCCCAAAATCGTTCGCCGATTCTGCAATCATGTACCACCTTGCTGCCTTCAAATTATTCACCATGTCTCGTCGGCATGCAGATACTCCGCCTCCTTCGTTAGGCCAGGTTCCAGAGTCTGTAGCGAGAACATGAAGTTCGTCGCTTTTAAACTCCGGAGCGGACCTAGTGCGAGCGTTGGCTGAACCTCCTTGTCCAAATGCGTACAGGTCAGCAATTTGAAATGCAAGCGGGGCCCATCCTGAAATAGATTTATCAAGATCGACGACGGCCATGATTGCATCTGCGTTCTCATGCAAGTATTCCTCGGCTGACTTGAGGTTGCCGTGATCACGCCTTCGGAAATATGGGCGCAACAATGGTTCCTGTCGAAGAAGTCTTTCGTCAAGCCATCTCATTATCACACCATCAAAAGCAGAGTTATCTTTCCATGCTTGCCATAACTTCGACCTAGCTCGCGAAGTAGAGACTGGATTCTGATGGGTGTTCCTGCCTAGCCATCTAGGGAGAGCATGAGAGCGTAATGATTTGAAGCCAATCATATGATCGTCATGACGAAATGTGTAGTTTGTAGGTTTTTTGAGGACCCCGAGATGGTCCCATTGTATCAGCGCCGGTGTATCGACAGGTTCGCCATTTAACGTCGTAAAGATGGTTGGATGGTATTTATGATCGTAGGACCACTGTGCCTCATATACATCGGGGCCAATGACAAATGTAGCTTCAAGAACTTGCGAATGAGGTATCCATGTGTCCAACTTGTCTTGGCGCTTTGCAGGAGGCGCTGCCCATGAGACCATGCAGAACATGTGTGGCAATACGAATTCTGCCCTCAATAACTCGTCATCAAAATTGCTGTTATGCCGATAATGGCAATTGAACCGCACCAGATTGCCATCGAGAATATATGATCCACTTTGAACAAGACCCTGACTGTTGAAAGACACTTGCTCAAACTCGTTCTTCCCTTCAACGCATCGCCGCGAAATTGGATAGCGATGACGTGCCTTATTTTCTCTCTTTCTTGGAATACTTTTCAGGTCGTACTCATATTCATAGACATTGACTTTTGCGCCATTCACGTAGTCTTCTCTGCGTAAAAGAAGAAGGTCCTTGCTATAAGTGCTGATGCGCTCAAGCTTAGCTGCATCGGCTGGTTCCTGATCTAGGAAGCCACGATACTGGCGGAGCTCGCATATGCCAGAACCGAGTAATGATTCTTGTACGGCCTCGGTATCTTCTCCACTAATACTGGTGAGATAACTTCCAGTGATACTGGCTGTATCCGGGGTTCGAACAAATGCCGTCGATGATCCTCCAGTACTCTCTATCATTATTTTCTGTCGCTTTAATGATACTGTCGTCCCACGTATCTGTTTCCAGAGAGTGTCTACATTCTTTCTCCCATGAAGCAAGAATATTGGCATCAAAAGATCCTGCAAAAATTTCGCATATGACCAGATGCCTGTCACCAAGAACATAACGCTCAACCGTATATACTTCGGGGTTGACTTCATCGTATAGTCGAGCTCTCTTTGTAATTCTGGCTCCGCCACAAATGCTATAGCGAATAACTTAAGACAATGACCAATTGTGTGATAAACTGTACTGAATGGTGACTTCAAACGCCGCGTGAGTATCTTTGGTGTTCCCCGTCGTTTTTGGGTCTTGCCAAATAAGTTCAGTATATTGGACTTTTCGTGCTTGTCAGACCTCTCTATAGGAGCAGTTTTTGCGAACTCCAGCGTGTATCGCTTCTTTTCAGTTGCAACGAAGGCGCCGAAATTGCGGCGGGACAGGAATGTGTTCATAGACAAACCATTCAGTTTGTTCGTTCTTATCCAATTATATTGGTCAGTTGTCAATGTATCAACCTGCCCTGTGCATCTGTCAAGAATAAGCTCTCGAATCGCTGTGGGCAGACTTTCCCAGTCAATGTTTGGGTTAAATCCAACCGCCGTATGGCGCAATAACTCGTCATCGAAACACATTGCAACGTTTTCTGCATGCCTTCGTGAAGGCTCTGAGAAGTTCAAGAAGTTCCGTAGCCCTTGAGGTATAAGCGTGTGCTCCAACAAGCCTGATGGTGAAACGGAAGATAGTAAAGATTCCAAAAGTGTAGCATCTTCATGCGAAAGTCCCTGGAAGCTTTCAGCTATGATATGGATTAATATTTCGGCGGTCCTGTTGCAGATTAGAACCAAAGATCATTGAATTATCCGATAGCTGCAACAACAGATCAACTGCTATTGACAGCCACACCAGGGTTGCACTTACGTCTGACAGAATATACTGATGCTTGATTGCTGCTCCATTGCATTCATTGCTTCGCAGCCAACAATGACTCTTATCAAATCATCCGAGTCGCAGCTAATCGCTTTCAGGTCCTTGAATTCATCAGAAAAAATAGACATAGAGACACATTCGACCACAACTTTTCCACTGTCAAATGCTGTGATGGTCTCCGTTAAAAATGATTTTGCTTCCGGAAATGCTTTCAAGGCGAAATTTGGGATTGAATCAATCGAGCTTCCTTCGATCTCTTCAAGTATTTCAATAGCATGAGACAGGATCGACTTGATTTCCAAACCTGGGTGCGTTGTAGGATCAACTTCATATTTTTCATCCTCGTTAAGAGCATCAAGGTTCTCAAAGGTGATGCGGAGTTCGTCTTGAGATAGTAGTAAGTCTCGACCTGGACTTGTAAACTCATGGAATAATCTGTCTTGTGATATCTTATTCCAAACACGACCTTCGGAATCGAGAGTATCGATTGGTTTTGCTCTGATCCCTGCGTAATAAAGAGACAGAAATCCTGCCGTCCACGTAGCCGCTGCAAGAGCCACCACATCACAATACTCGAATTGTGGGAAAAAGTGTCTGAGTATTTGTCCAAGAGGAAGGCCAATGCAAGCAGCTACGAGAAGAGGTTTAAGACTTCGAGGACCAGAGAAAATCTTTGTGTACTAAATACTAGTCTTAGCTGTCGTGAAACGGTCAATTATAATCAACGATTTTATCAAGAAAACATACCTGGTAGAAGAGTAAACCTTGAATTATTATTAGCCGAGTTTCGAATATGCGGATATTTCTTACCTGTATAAGCACCAACATATGCAACGAAAAGAAGCGTCGAGGCCTCCGTGCTGTCAAAAACCCAGAGAAGAGTGGAAGCCACGGCTAAACTCCAAACATGAAATAATGAATACCTTCCCAACATCCTCCAGTATAAGTGTCTTCGGGCTTTGACACCCGCATTAACGGCGTCTGGAAGGGAAGAGACGTCACCAATCAACATGTTTTGACTCTTTGCGGTCATAGTATGAAGCTTTGCGGCGTTGAGATCTAGAAGAACTGCACCAATTAGATAATACGCCAGAGCAAAGCCAACGGGCATCCTATATTTTGTATTCTGGGCCGATAGCCCTAGAAGTCGTCCACCAGCAAGAAGCGAGTTCCATTTATCGAGAAGCGCTACGATAAAGTAGAGAAGACTACAACCAACCTGTGTTGTTTTAGTGTTTATTTCGACATTCAGAATTAGGTAGAAAGACAAGACTCACCTCATCACCAGCCTGGCGCCAGTGTATAAAAGCATTATGTAATCTGAGACCGGTTTGCATCTGCTTGAGAGTGTCAAGGGCAACCTTAATCTGCATGTTCCAAGTTGAAGAATATGGCATCGGTAGTGGCGTTCCCGAGTAACCAGAATACCATTGTAATAGAAAAATAGTCGCATCGTAGCTGTCGACCAGAGACTTGACGGTCGGGTCTTGACATTTATGTCGAAAGCCACTTCGCACTTTCGTTATCTCCTCGATCATTGCAGTCCTTGAGATCTTTAGGGCCGCGGGATCAGTCATACTATCGAATACACGATCATCGCCTCCTCTGTGAGTCTTGATATACCATTCTTTCAGAGCCTTATCACTAATATTCTCAATTCTTTGATGCCACGTAGTCCATTTAGAGGCGGTGTGTCGAGTTCCCAAAGCGAGCAGAAAGATGAAAACATACAAAACTGTAAGATATATATATATGTCATAGCCAGGGACGAAAATTGCCGTGATTGGTGAAATGAATAGGAAAGGAATAATCATGAGGATCACCGGGCGCCCAGATTGAAAAGCAGTGCCAGGGTAAGAAAAGTTAGCCAGAGTTGCGAGCAGTGACAAATAAGTGCTCAGTGCAATCAAGTATAAGAAAAATATAACTCCTGCGACGATACCATCTTTGATGCTAAGACCAATCATGCCGATCACGCCAATGACAAGTGAAAAGGCAATACCACCAACGAGTCTCGTCGCAATAAATTGGTTCATTGCGGAAAAGGCCATAGAAATTAGATAGTAAGCACCACCGCAAGTTATCCATGTACCACATATGCCTGATATCAGGAGTGAGATCATCAAAGCAAATGTAGCAGAGTGTTGGGCTGCAGGGCTCATTTTCCCACTCAAATAGAGACCTTTCCCGGTACTTGTCAAAAGCAAGATGTCCAAAAGTGCTGGTATTGCGAAAACGCTTAAGAAAGTAAATCTCATTGTTCCCGATAAGGTTTTGCTCTTAAAATCTCCAATATCAATTTTTGCGGCCGCATAAGCTGAAGGTGTTGACGGATCGGCCTCAGTCCAAATTGGAGGCTCCCGGCCGGGTTTGTGATGACATGTCCGAAACCGATCCGATAGTAGTTTCCCGAAGGAACTAGGAGTCATATCGAAGTAAGATTCGCACCGAGCACCCGTCGCAAAGAGCTCCGCGAACGCAGCTGCCTGATCACTCTGATCGTTGAATAGGGTGTTTCTATCCGTGACCTCGACGTATGCTTCGTCAAAGGCGTGTTTTCGGAAAACGGAAAACAAAGCAAGGCAAATAATGTCGATGCGGGCATCAATCCTTTTCGCTTCCAGAATTTCAACTAGAGTCTTCGTAACAATTTGCAGAGTATTCAGCCTCCGTTCTTTCAGTATAATGGTGATCGAGTCATTGATTTGACTGAAGACATCCAGTGAATTCTCCTCAGTTGGATGCTGTGAGTTATTGCCCGCATACCACCTTGTTCTCAATGCTATCAAGTCTTGTGGGGTCTTTTGATCTCCCAGATAACCAACAGAACAGGCATCTTTCATCTGGGTAAAATCTGTGGCATCTAGCAACTGTCTCTCGCACGCGAATATTATAGAGTCGATAAAGTCTCCATTTCCCTTGATTGGTGATAGCTGCAGTGTCTGAACAAATCTCAGTAACTCTGAGGGGGAAAGCAAGCTTATATCATTGAGTAATCGTGAAGGTAGGTAAGAGATCGAAGGTGACGACCACTCCCAAAATTCTTTCTCTGCTTCAAATGATTCATGGCGAGGACAGCCACGACTTGATAAAAATGTATGTAGAATCGTTCCACCAAGATCTTGAACATTTCTGGACATGAAAATATCAAGTATGGCCCGTTCTTCAAAAGCAAATACTGCCCAGTATCTTTTTTCATCCTGAAATTGGAATCCAGAATCAAGGCCTTTATATACTTTGATCAAGTCTGTGGTGGCAGAATCGTCAGCTAAATCACAAAGTTGATTCGCAAGTTCCTGTATCGCTGAATGCCATCCTGATAGCTCGACTGCATTTTGTTCATTACAAAATTGGCTTAGCTTTCCACCGATATCTTTCAAAACAGAATTTTCTACTGGTTCAAGAAGATCAAGAGATTTTAGTTTCTTTTGTGATTGGAGGATTTCATCGAAAGATTTCCTAGAAGCATGTACTCCAAGCGGAAAGCATCCTAGAAAGTCATTCGAAGATCCCGTAGGGGATGTTGATATGGGATTTCCAGGTATTTGATCGAGATAAGAATACGGGCCATCGGATAATCTACGGTTTTGCGCGGGAATAGATAAAAATGACTCTGTCGGAGTAGGTGATCTGCTCGAAAACCCTGGCAGGTTAGAGTCGGGGGAACGGTCCAAGGGTGTCTGCAAAGTAGTTGAAGACAATTCAAGATCTACATCGACAAATGGCATTTGGATAGATTTCTCGGATGGCTGGAGGTGAACTTCAATGGAGAGGGAGCCAAGAAGGATCTCTGCTAGATGCGAAATTTCCGGTACATATTCATTGGCGATCTAGACCGGCGTTAGTATAGTTTTACTTAGGGTCCAGAGATGGAATGAATGCCCGCTAGCATTGTAAGTGTGTCCCGGACGATGGGGTACTCACTGTTTGGTTCAGACGCCATCTCTTATGTGCCTCCATGACTCCAGGCTCCTTGAGCCAAGAAAAAGCTCCTAAGGGTTCCTTCTGTTCTATGCCATGAGTTATTAAAGTCAAATCAGTCGTTGATCCAATCCATGGTGATAACGCGCTATAGAATCTCGACCACTGGTATGATCTCCTAACGACGGCATTCGTTGGGCTAACTCCGTCATCTAAGGTCTCCCACAAGCAAACCACAAAGGGTCTGAGGCATGCTTGAGAAACGAAAGCTTTAATGGTGGGCCTCATCTCTTGCATCTGAAATGCGTCCCGTTCGTCCCCATTCGATGATATTGTGCCATTTCTTATTATAAGTCCCGCCACTTCATCCAATTCTGCTACTTTAGGATCACGTAAGAATCCAGGGGATGATGTTTCAAGGTAGGTCTGGAACCCAAGTTTGTGTAGAAATTTAATGAACTCGAAAAGCAATGGGCTTGGCAATTGATCGTCCCAGTTGCTAATCAGGATTCCCGAAAAATGGCAATCACTCCCGGATGCTGTGGATAAAGCAAGCAGCTTAATAATCCAGGCAACAGCACTTTCGAGTGCCACTGATTCTTTGCATTGATTCGGGACAATAATGCTCAAATCGAGTCTTGCTAGAACTTGTGGTGGCTTCTGGTACAGCCCACTCGAGAGAACATGAATTATGTTCTCTTGAAAGGCGTCAACAATAAGGAGGTCCCATTGTGCTAACAATCGCAGTTCATCATTTGTTGGCGTATGGTCGAACCTCCCCAGGAATACTCCAAAGCTTTCAGGCTTCTTCTCGACACGGAGGACTCTGTGATGTGATAGTTCTGCGCAAGTCTTCGCAAGATACTTCTTGATGGACGCGGGGACCGCATTTCTTGCGGATTTCCACTTCTACAAACAACCCACTGTTAGCCAGGAATTATGATATTGAAATTGTCAGTTTTGCTATGAGATACGAAAACCGTCTTTCAATTGGCACTTACTCTGTATTTTTTGACTGAATTTTGAAGTGCGATATATGTGATGAAGCTCAAGCCAAGACCAACAGAGGCAAGGATAAATGCCACAAGAATCTTTTTGACCATTAGCAGGGAAAATATCAAGACGAATGTGCAAGCTTACAAACTGCCACCAATTTTTAATCAAGTCCTTCCAGGAAGCAGCTTCAAGGCCTGTGTATTGAGCCATGGATGATATGAAGACCAAAGAATGTAGAGGCCTTCACAAAGAACAAAAGTGAACGGCAACGAATAACATGAGGTAAGTGAAAGTTCTACAAGTCAAGGAAAAGAGACCCAGCAAAGAAATCGCAAAGAAACTGCGGTGCAGCATATCCTGACATAATAAAAAGTCTAATTTACGACAAGATTTTATCATCACGGTCTGGGCGTTGGACGGCACCGAGAATACAAAGATTGGGCATCCCTAGGTAGGTCTAGGAAGTTACCAATGCTACTCACTTGTAGATTTTGCCAGAACTTTTCAGCCCATGCTATATAACGCAGGCTGTAGTCTCCAGGAATAGGATGATCTGCGAATTTCTATTCTCGCAACTACGCCGGATTTCAAATGCTTGGCGACCCACATGGGGGAAACTGTCAAGATTGTGACAGTCGCTCTCTACGCTCCTTCGAAGAAAGCAGTTGATGTTTAGTAACGTAGTGATTCGCAAATACGGATAATGATGGTTTGAAACCCAAGCCCACAAACACGCGGCCTTGCACTTATCCAAGGTGAACATTATTGGGGAAAAAAATGATCAAAACGACAAAAAGAAAATCAGACATTGAATCCCGGAAGGCTACCTGGTAGCTGCAGATCGCGGGGTGATGATGCCATACACACAGAGTACACATCTTAAGCCGCAGAAGGATGATAGAACATTCGATACCCGAGGGATCTCAAAATTTGACAGAACAATTGCTACATTGAGCGTATCTTGGCCTAAGCTTCAGCTTCATATATATTACGACTCGTATTCGCTATGAAGGGTGCACTGCTGGGCAAGTGGTGGATGATTAGAAATATGGTGCAACGGCGAGTCGAGATGAATGTCCCCCTAACGCCTGCTGCTTCTTTGGCAGGGCGAGGAAGGGCAGGAAGGGTAAGTTGTCGTATACGCCTCAAGATTAAGAGCGAATAAAGCATATGATCGTTTTGTTTTAGGTGGCCTGTTGTAGTAATGGTTTAGGATTGGATAGCCTGCAGATGGCTACGATGGTGTGGTTGCGATGATGGTTCGGTTCGCCTACCGGAGATGTAACCTAGGGTATTTTAACCGAACGGAAAATCTTCACGGGAGATTTAGGCAAATCCTATATTCCTATATTTTATTTCTATATTTGGGTGTGCGCATTTTAGTCCGAGATAGGTAACTCTTGTTATTCTAGTCCCGTTAGGCTTGAATCCTACAAGGGTTTTCCGAAAGCTTGTTTTTTTAACAAGAACCACTCTTCTCACAACTTTAATGTAACATCCCTCTTGCATACTGCACGAAGTGTACATTGAGCCATCATGCTTACTGCCGCCCCCAGTGATCCTTCACACATACGACCATACTCCCCAGTCCTGGTCAGTTATACCACATGGATTGGGTTTTATGGATGGAATAGGCTTCCAAATGTTTCCCAAGACAATACGTGCTGCAGTCACCTTTGACCGTTGCCGCTGTTCCTCGGACTACTACGTCCAGATTTTTGGCGGTTCTGTTCTTCAATACCATATGCACACTCAGCTTCCTCGGAGCATTTGTGGATTGAATGGATTCAAACCTTCTATGCTCTCATGTCAGATGTCTCGTGTTATGGTACGCTCCTTGTCCTGTTTTTCGTCCATCTTCCTTCCTATCTCATTTACTTTGCATATACTTCGCTTTGTGGGGTCTATCTCAATAAACACAAACTGAACACGCGGCTCCTGGTCCCGTGTTCAGCCCGTAAAGCTCGTGTCCGAGGTCGTGGTGGAAAAGTTGGTGGAAGCTATAGTCTTATGTCGCAAGTAACGTTGTCCTTGGCCGTCAGAAAACCTGCCCAGATTCAATAGTACCTCTTGCGTGCTTGAAGCTCTACTGCCTAATTTATTCTACTTCTTAAGTCGAGACACATACACCTCTCTCCACGAAATATATTGGCATTCATCTTTCTTAATTTTTTGTTTGTTCTGAATAATAACAACACTCGTTACAGCAAAACTTGAATTCCAAACTTCATAGTATTAATTTTTGATCCCTCAAAATGTTGTTGTTGTACCATCTCGTTACCCATATTCTCCCTTTGGGTTTGTTCCTCGACGCCGCTCTTGGCCATCGGGTTCATCGCCGAGACACCGCTGACGCGAATAATGTACCTCTGTCAGAATCCGTTGCTATCACCAATCTCCAGGCTGTTATGACATCGACAGTTCCTGCCGCACCTCTTGCTACGATATCCATAGGAAAAGTAGCTGTTCTGGCCAATACCACTGCTCCTACTGATCCTAAAGCAGAGCTCGTTGCTGCGAATACAGTAGAAACTGTTAGCAGTAAGGTTCTTGTTATAGCACGAGATGCAGTCTCTGCATACTCTGCTTGGAGTGGGCTCAATGACCGAGGGATCCCATACCAGACCTTGATCGTCCCTTCGGCCGGTGTAGCCCTACCAACCTTGAATAGTTCCGAAACTCAAGGCAACTTTGGTCTCATTGTTGTTTTGTCAGAAGTCAGCTACTCCTACCCTACTGTTGGATATCAAAGCGCATTGACGGCCGACCAATGGCAAACAATCTACAACTATCAAGCCTCGTTTCGCGTTCGGCTGGTACGACTTGACTCTTATCCATCCGCTACTTTCGGTACACAGGCCCTGGGATCATGTTGCAATAATGGTGTCGAGCAGCTTGTTCACATCTCTGATAACTCGGCATTCCCTAACGCCGGGCTTAGAACAGGTGCTACCATGAGCACCAAGGGAATCTATCACTACCCTTCTAAAATCATAAACTCGACGTTAGCAAAGGAGTTTTTGCAACTCGGAGCTTCATCTGATGGCCAATTCACAAATTCAAGCACAGCTGGTGTGATAAACAACATTAATGGCAGAGAACAAATGGTCTTTTACGTTCCATTCTCCACAGACTGGGCTGCTACCTCGGTATGGTTGCAACACGCTTGGATCGACTGGGGAACAAGAGGTCTCTACACTGGATACAGAAGGGCACTGTTACCCACACAGGTCGATGATATGTTCTTGGAGTCGGATATTTATTCGCCAACTGGAACGACTTACCGGATTGGCGGAGATGATTTGGCTCAACACATCAAATTTATGAGCACCATTAATTCTAAGTTAAATGCTGGAAGTCGGTGGTGGATAGAAATTGGTCATAATGGCAATGGGAATATCGAACAATCCGACAATTCCAAAAACGCTGGAGCTGTAAGCACTCTTTTGGTCATGTGACCCGTACTTCACGGCCTCAACCTTCTTTTACTGTTTTGCCATCCCATTCCGCTCCACTTTAGATGAATCAAGACTAACTTACGCATTAAAGATCTGTAGTCCTGGACCCATTGAGTATGGAGAACAGATTGATACACCATTGGAATTTGTCAAGCCTCTTGGAACAGGAACCAATATCTGGCCTAGCACATCTCGTCTCTATGCCAATTATAGCGCCACGTGCTATAAAGACGATCCTTTACTCGAATGGTGGACTGTTCCCTCTAACCTTAATGCCTTTTCACACGTATCCCACACCTTCACGCATGAGGATCAAAATAATGCGACATATTCCGATGTATATAAAGAGATGACATGGAATCAAGCCTGGCTCGCTGCCACCGGAATTGCTAATGCCGAAAAGTTCAGTCCCAAGGGATTGATCCCACCTGCCATCACGGGACTTCACAATGGAGATGCACTCAAAGCTTGGAGTGACAGTGGTATCATACATGCAGTTGGAGACAATACTCGACCAGCTCTTCTAAATACTGTAAGTGATTGTGTGAAAGTATTGAGAGCACAGCTGCAAAAGACCTTTTCAAATATTCCGCAAACTTTGCTCCACGCAAGACCTACCTGACTTTCGCTAACATGAACACAGAAAAATGAGCATTGGCCTCTGTTCACGACTCTCGCGGCCAACAATTTTGATGGAATACAAATAACGCCCAGATATGCAACCAATATTTATTACAATGTAAGTCCGACTTCGTCCTCGGGCAAGGGGTCAAACCTGACAGCTATTAGTGCGATCTGCCTGACTGTACCGTCCTTGAGTGGATCAACACTAGCGCCGGATCCGGCGATATCAACACTCTCCTTGAGATTGAGAAACAGACAAACATCAGGCATTTGCTTGGTCTCCACCATGACGCATACATGTTAGTACCCCCACTCCGTCCTAATACTGTTGGGCTTTGCTAATTCGAGAAAGGTTCCATCAAGCCAATTGTAAGACCTGACCTTGATTTCTTTTCATCTTTCCCCTTCCGAGATTTGGCTTGATGTGGTCTCCTAGAATGCCCTCAGAATCGAGACTTACTAATTCATGATGTTTTAGTGCGCTATACAGGAGCAGCAACGTACACTATAAATGGAGTGACAGCACAACTTTCGCTGTTCATGGCATGGGTTGAGACTGTAACTCAAGAATTCGTTCGATTGTAAGTTTTATTCCTGCTGTAATTTTCATCAGCACTGACAAAATTCTAGGGTTGACTGGCCAATCCTCACCTATAAACATGACGATGTAAGTCCCAAATATCCTCTTCACTGTATATCTTCTAATCAAAAATCAGCTTGCTACCTTGTTCATCAATCGCATGACACGAGACGCGTGTGGGGCTAATTTGGCATATAATCTCGACACCACTACTTCAAAAATCACTGGCTTCACGCTCTCCGCGACTGACAACACATGCTCAACACCGATCCCAGTCACGCTCCCTGGTGCAGTTACCGATACTAAAGGAGCAACTACCGAGCAGATTGGCAGTGACCCTACAACTCTGTGGGTCACTTTGTCTGGCAATCCCGTCAGCTTTACGCTAAGCACACCAATTGCAGTCGTGAGTAGCTGAGTTCGCCAATCCCACCAGCATAAAGCAAGTAAATTCTGGGTCTGGTCCGAGAAGGGGAGCTGTGAATGATTACTCACTACCAGGACTTTTGCTTTGTGTCAATGATATTCTCTTCTTGTCAGTGGGACGCGCGTTGCGCTATTCCATTTTTTTGGATCAAAAGTTTCGTTCTTTCATACATACTTTAATTAGGATTATCACCGTTCTTATCTCTAGGTTAAATTCAATATCGAGCTTCATATTGCATGTCACATATCAATCAGGGGGGTTTTCTTCCACTAAAATCAGCCTAAATGTGACCCTACAACAATCTTTCAACATCTAGAGTAATTATATCCTGCTTCATCAGTGAGCCAAGACCTACAACAATCTTTCAACATCTAATTCTCTCCTGCCCCCATTAGTCATCGCTACCAGCAAACGAATCTCAAAGCCTGGTAGACTAGGGTTACACCAGATATCGAAACCTGAATTATGCATGCATCTTACAATCATACCACCACCGTACCCGTGCCGCTTGGCCCGCTTCCCCGCAAACTCCCTAATTTACGCACTTACTTACTTTCCCTGTCTGTCTCATTGCCCCGTTTGTCTTACTTGCATTTTTTTTCCCCCGAAAGTTATCCTGATTGCATGATCATCTCTTTGCTTACATAATTTACACACAAGAATGAAAAAGTATACATATCCATTCTTGAAAACAAGGGATTGCATCGCCTTGCTGGTATTTCGTTACATGTCGGTGAATCTTTTGGCTGATGTTTATTTTGATTTTATACGAATTGCATGCATACATGCATGTACCACGTATATGCAATGTGCATGCTATCTACTGTATCATCTTGATGCGGTCCAGCGGCGCGCGCTGCCTTGCATCCAAAGTAACATTTTTGATCCCCCAACCTTCCAGCTCTTCGATATCTAGCTACTCCAGGGCTAGCTACGTACTAGGTAGGCTTCGAGTCTTCCGTAATGTGCACGCTGGTCTTACGCTAACCTCATCCCATCTTCCTCAAAATTGCACCATACTAAGACTAAGCATAGCCACTGGAATGTAGTATTGAAATTTGATAGCCTTTCCTTATGTCCACGTATCTTCGGCCTGCAACTTAAAATTGGTACGCCACTTCAGGGACGCATTCCAGCGACGAAGAAATACTTGTATCTAATGGAATGCGTTGTAATTGCACCTAGTTTCTAGCCAGCATTAGCCTCGTATCATGAAGATGGGAGCACCTATTCACTTCCAAGCCTAGAATTTAGAGAATCTTCCAAGGATTATGATCACGACATACATATGCGCCAAGCACCGTATACGTGCTAGAATGTGAGTGACAAGAAACCCGAGGTATATGCATCGCATCACAACGGCGTTCCATTTCGGTTCCGAAACCATCGTTCGGAAATTTGGTAGCCACGCAAGGAAACCTTACACCACAGCAGCCCCGTGACGCATCAATGGATTAACGTTTATATTTTCAGCTGAAGAGTTCGTTGCAATAGTATTGTAAGCCTTGCTACGAGGTCTTATTGAAATGTGCTTTAGAACACGCGAGGTTTCATTCCTGAGATATTCAGCGGGCCAAATGAGGCTGTGCGATTGAGGCGTTTCTAAGGTATTAAGGTATATTTGCTCGGTGATTTTACTATATAGGATTGCCTAGTGAATCTCAGTATGGCAAATTGGCAACGGGCATGTCGAAAACTTCGCTACAGCAGTAACCTTCCTAACCGTGGAACGCTAAGAGAACCATTTGTCGCATATTCCTCATCATTCCTGGGATCCAGCCTGACCTTCCTTTCTTCGATTCCAAATTCTCAGCATATCAGGGATATCGACATCCTTCTACAATCTATTACCGAAACAGATTACTACAATAAACAACATGTCGTCGGGAGGAATATTCAAGTCACCTCTCACGAGCGAATCTCCCATCACAACACCACCCACGCACGCCAAAGAGCAGAAACCTAAAAACCCACACAAAATCTTCACGAGGAAATGCAACATAATCCTCGGTCTAATTTTACTCTTTGTCCTCGCGATTGCCTTGGCACTAGGTCTCACATTCAGTCTACGCCATCGTCATCCCTCCCCCCCTGCTTCTGCTCCTTACCCACCAACACTCCCAACCCCTCCTAGCAATGCCTCCTTTTGGACCCCTAATCTCAACGCCTCCAACACCTGGAATATCAAGCTACTAGCGCAACTGGATCCCGTCAATATCCATCCGAACACAACAATCTATGATATCGATCTCTTCCTCTCGGCCAATACCACGCCCTCCATAATCAGTACCTTGCATTCGCAATCCCACAAAGTAATATGCTATTTCTCCGCCGGCACCATCGAGACATTCCGTCCCGACACGGATCGCTTCCTCCCTTCAGATTATGGCAAGCAACTTCCTGACTGGCCTAATGAGCACTGGGCTAATATTTCCTCTCCCACTGTGCGATCCATCATGCTGTCACGCTTGGATATGGCAGTTAATCAATCATGCGATGCGGTGGACCCCGACAACGTTGATGGGTATTCCAATGACAACGGGCTTGGACTCACACAAGATCAATCTATCGATTACATGCAGTGGTTGGCGGCTGAGGCCCATGGACGAGGCTTAGGGATTGGTCTGAAGAATGCTGGTGAGATCATCGATCATGTGTTGGATGACGTGCAGTTTGCTGTCAACGAGCAATGCGTGCAATATAAAGAGTGTGACACATGGCAGCCCTTTATTGACAATGGTAAGCCCGTATTCAATATCGAATACCCAAAAGATGCGCCAGCGGTTAGTCAAGTGGAAAAGAATGGTGTATGCGATGGCTCAGGTATACATGGGAATGGCTTTTTCACCGTCATCAAGAAGATGGTGCTGGATGATTGGGTAGAGGCCTGCTGAAAGGGACCATGGCATCGTAAAAGTCCAGAGTGGTGTTATTTAATTATAGGCTAATTAAGAATACGACATGGCCAACGGTATCGTGTACCAATGAGGCATCACACATGTTTATTTGCAGTGATATCATGGCTGTGCATACCCAAGTGTATTAATAGTGTTTCCACCTGTTTATTATACAGGTATTATCAAAAAATGGCATGATAGAGAATTCAAAATCCTGTGAACGCAACTAAGGAAATGTAAGCAAGGCAAGTAGGAACCCTGTCACGGTTCGCAAACAAGCCAAATCTCGAACTCGCATCATCTTGACTATTCGGAGAAATAAGAGTGGAATGTGTGGGGACCCTGCGCAAATCCTTCATTTTATATTCTATGACACATAGAAACTCAGCCTGCATATCATGACTAGGATTCCTGCAGCAGGTAGTAAAGCTTGTAATCCTAGGCTAGTCCCCCCCTCCAGTTCATCAGGCTAGGACGGTGAAGTATGGAGGTGCTGGTCTTAGCTTACGCTTATACTTTTCAAGGCTGAATACTAACATCGAAGCTTCCGGGACATACTCGTTCATTAGGTTTATCCGATTCGTAGGGGTTTATCCATGGTAAAGCTTCTATTCTAGACTCAAATTCCGCAAATTCCTTTTGGTGCAGCGTCGGTAAACATTGGTAGCATCAGAAGCACACAGAGTCAGATTCTAAACGATGCAACTATGATCTGACTGACCTGGAAGTTGTAACGGACGTTGGACCCTGTTAAGCTGCCACTAGAGAGGAAACTTTGCGACTGCGGGGCATTAATACAGGGTGTTATGATGCACAAAATCGCTGCAGGTCAAATGCAACCACTCAGCTGCTGCGTTCCTGGTCTAGTCGTCTGAACTAGTCTGAACATCTTGATGGCGAAATAAAACGGTCATAATTAATTTGGGTATCTGATATAATGTTTGCTTCGTTATATCACTGTAGACAATGCAAATTTCACTTGGAATAGCTCGAAATATTGCGAACGGGAAGAAGGGCCGAAGCGCAATTTGTCAGCTCATTGTGTCGCGATTCTCGCTGAAGAAGCTGTGCTTACCCCAAAAGGATGATTTCAGCCGTGAGAAGGCGCAGGGGTTGGTTATCTCCTCATTGCAAACTCGGCGGGAAGGTATTCTCCGGAATTAGCCACCAAAACAACCACATAAAACAAAGGATCGCGATCGTTGTTAACCCAGAAGTTACTCAAATATCTTGGCAAAAGACCAGAAACCCGTATTGCCGCTCCAATGCTTCTCAATGCTTCCGTAAAATCCGACATCAAAACATGACAATCGAGCACAAAACGTAGATACCAATACAACATCCACGCTGCAGTGACAACCCTTGAGATGAGATGAAACCGTTCCAGATCCTCTTCAAAGGCTAATAGCCTGGATAAATTGATCCCAATGATCCCCCAAGCTGGTATAGAGATCTTGAGTCTGGCTAGTGATGAACAATGTCCCAACAATAGGCTTCAGCTTCTGAATCTCAGATGCGACGTTGGAATATGTAGTCATTAAAGAACCTGGTACTGAGTGCATCAAGCACGCCAATCGTCCGCGATCCACCTTGAGATTCGTAAGAGCTTTCTCGCAATCACTTTCATGATACGTCTGGTAAGTTGCTTCGAATACTACAACAATATCTGGCAAACAAGAGCCGGACATCAATCTCCAGTGTGGAATTGTCCCTGGATTGTGAATGACCTGCTCGGTAACAGACAGTCAGAATTAGTAGAAGATATCAGAATATGCACGTACAAGAGGCTCTGTTCCCAGACCAGAACAGCCTTTTACCCCGAGATTGAGAGTCTCCAGGAATGAAGCGTTTGATGTCGTCCATTGGTTCGGAGTTTCATCGAAGAATATGCCCCGTACACCGAGCTCATCATCTTCGAGCCTCCAAGCCGCGTAGATCATCACATCTTCTAGAACATCGGAATATTGCCTGTTTGCATATGCAGTAGATACATAGCCGACAACCGCAACGTTGGGATACGAGTTCAACTTTCGAATCTCTCTTTTGTAGTTACTATCAAGTGATTGTCCAGGACCATTGTGAGGATTGACCACGACGATGAATTCGAGACCCGGATACTTAGAGATGCTATTGTTCAGTCAGCCCCATGATCAATAGTTCAAGAGATACCGTCACTTCGTGCTTGCCTTTGAAGTAACCGTTCCCATGCACCAGGGGAGGGATAAATGTAAAGGGGGACAATGACCGCCGATTTGGTAGGTACCAGGACTCTACTTTTCTCGAAGAACATTTTTGATCAGGTACAAGCAATGGCGGATTGTTTTGACAGGCCTAGAATGCTGCAACCTAGCTTCCCTTTCAAGGTATTCTGGAGATTTCGCAAAGTTTTCTAAAGAAGGTAGGAAGCCTCAAGCCCCTATATCGAAATTTGTAACGGCTTACGCGGACGAGAGGAATTGCTTTGAAATTGCACTTCAGCAGTAATGAGACCAGTGTGGCCCGATATGGCACACAATGTAATCACGCAAGGTCCTGGTACAGTAGCAGTGCGCGGCTACGATACAGGCGACAAATGTGTTATAACTATAATTGTATACGAGTATTAGCGTAGACGAAATCCCAATGAAAAAAAAGTATAATATGAAGAAGTCTGAGCCTTGGGATCAGTGAAATCAATACATCGCATCTTATCTTTACAGGGATTCAACCGACATTATGCCTGGTTTTACAAATTCTTCCAGAGATTCGGGGGCTTCAACTCCTGAGCGACTCTCTTCTGGCATTCAAAGCAGTGCTCTTGGTACTCCTTTGACTGAAAAATCCTTATTATTCGATGACTATGATATCGAGTTTGCAGTTAGAAATGCAAATAACAATCAATGGATATTGGTTGTCGGTGGGTTGGGATTCATTGGCAGTCACACAGTCTGGGAATTAGCCAAAGCTGGGTACAATGTAATGATACCACTCTCAAGTTCTTCGGTAATAGCTAACCAGTCTGTAGGTGGCCGTAGTCGACAATCTCAGCAACTCGTTTTTCACCGTCTTCGAGAAGCTCCAGTTGATGGTCGACCAGCATTACAGTGTCCAAACCAAAATGGGACACCGACCATCACTCAAATTTCACGACGCCGACTTTAGAAACATCAACAAAATGACGGTGATACTCGAAGAATACGACTACCCCGGTGTCCTGAGCTTCGATTCGAGCTTGGATACCCTTTGCAATGGTCAGCGATCGTGCATCTCAGGTGTGATTCACTTCGCCGCGTACAAAGCCGTCGAAGAGAGTATCCAGCAGCCCCTGAAATACTATTCAAATAATGTTGGCGGCCTTGTCGATTTCTGTTCACTCCTGCAACAATTTGGAATCAAGAAAATGGTATTCAGCTCTTCTGCAACTGTTTATGGAACAGTTGCTGATACTGGGGTACCGCTTCGTGAGGAATATGTGGTAGCGTCAGGATGCTTGGGTCTCACAAACCCCTACGGACGCACAAAATGGATGTGCGAAGCAATCTTGAGCGACCTCGCAAACTCTGATCCCGATTGGGAGATCACTGCACTGCGTTACTTCAACCCGATCGGATGTGATGAATCAGGCTTGCTGGGTGAAGACCCTCGAGTTGCCGCCACAAATTTGATGCCTGTTGTTTTGCGGGTGCTCACTGGGGCGTTGCCTGCGCTGAACGTGTATGGCGATGATTATGACACACACGATGGCACGGCGGTGAGAGATTATATCCACGTTACCGATCTAGCGCGAGGGCATTTGGCAGCTCTTAACAACCGACCAAACGGTGGTTTCAAGGTCTATAACCTTGGCACTGGTCAAGGCTACTCCGTGCTCGATGTGGTGAATGCGATGGAGCAGGCTACCCAGAGCAAAATCCCCGTCAAAATAGTCGGCAGAAGAGGAGGGGATGTTGGAAAGTGTGTAGCACTAGCGGACAAAGCGGAACAAGAGTTGATGTGGCAGACAGAGAAAAGTCTGGCGGATTGCTGTAAAGATTTGTGGCGATTCCTAGAAGGCACTGCGTTCACTAAAGAACAAGCATGTTGACGGCCGTGAAATGGGCGATCTGTGGGAAATTTTCTTGGAGATATCTTTAGTTGTGAATAATGTATTTAGCACACTTGGTTTCGAGGTCTGGTAATGAGAACTGTTTTCAACTAAGATAAGACTGCTTACATAACTAAAGATTGATCACATGATGACTCGGAGAATACCCTGAGAAGTAAAGGATCTATTCGAAAATCGCAGAAAAATCAGAATGATAGAGTCGAGGCTTTTCTGTTGAAGCATGATGGTATTTGGAAAATTGCAAAGATGTACACAAATCGGGGGATTTACTGCCCATCTTATTTCAACAGACAACGAGCCCCTCATAGTCAATCTTTGAAAGAAATGACGCCCAAAAAGCCACCTGCAACTACGTTCTCACATTTTCATGTCTCAACACTAAATGAAAGTAACGTTGCGAAGCTACACGTGAGGATTGTTACATAAAGATGATGAGACAGAATGAATATCAATGTAACTAACTTAAAATCGAACAGTACTAAGGAGAAGTGCCAGAGATGGCTTGCGAGTAAACTATCTACATAATTGGCGGGTATCATTTTTTCCTTACGCCGTATGTTCAATCCACCGTCCTGAGCTGCATCTCCCGCTCCCTTCAAAATGCATAAACTGATGAAACGCAGGGTATCAAATAGTCCAGACTAGCAGACTAAATCAAACGTTTCAATTTTCGAAAAGCTATGAATATTTCAGATGGTTTGAACGTTCCAGATGGTTTGAATGTTACAAATGATTCGAATCGTTTAAGTGATTTCAAGGATAGGAATATTTTTGAAAGATTCAAACCCCTTCAGTTGTTGGAGTGCAGTCCGGAATTCTGGACACACTGCTCATACATACATATAATACACAATGTCTGTTCAAGACCATTCCGTTCTATTGTTACTTAGCCCAACAACCAGTGTTTGGGACTCTCGAGAGTGCGTCCCTCGTTTTTCCACAATTCGGTGCTTTCGATTTTCTTCTCGAATTCTTGTCTTTTCTTTCTGATCAAAGGTTGAGCCCAAGGGTTGGAGAACATAGGGAGTTCGAGATCGGTGTGTGTCATAGATGTCATCCACATGCCTTCCACAGAGACCTGTGATATAGATGATGGCTTGGGCATCCAAGTCTTTCTGTTGATGAGCACCGAAGATGGAACAGAGTTGATTGAATTCTCAATAGACTTTGGAGCCAATACGGAGTTTGAGCTCGAGCTGGAAGTCATGGAAGAAGTGTGGAGCCAGTCGATCTCGATTTTGGAAATGGGGCTCGGTACAAAAAGTTCTGATGACTCGAGTCTGGGGAGACCCGTTCGTGAGAACGGTGCTGGTTTCTGAGCATACAATTCATTGCTCTTGAAGAAGATATCGGGGCGAGCAAGCGCAGGTGATGGAGATAGTCTCCATGTGCCGGCAGTCTCTTCCATTGTGGTCTCTGGGGATGCGCTCCACAATCTTTCGGCTTCGGCATGAGACTCGACTATGGTCTCATCTGTGATTGATTCTTCAAGTGTATCACCTCCTGACAAAAACTCTTCGGTTTCTAGTAATTCGGCAATTTGCTCTTCGTTAAGAATTTCCAAATCTGCCATCAACTCCTCAAATGTGGGTTCTTCAAAGGTTGGTGCATCAATGCCTATTTTTTCGACGATTCGTTCCTGACTCGGATTTTTGGCAAGGCCAATATTGATCTCGTTGTTGACAGGTCCAGCAGTTGATAGACGTAGCCAATCAATTTCGATTTTTTTATCTGTCTTCAATGTGAAAAGTTCCATAGAACTTAGAATAGGTAAAGTGGAAGGCCGAACAACAGAAGCCTTCTTAACATGATCGGCTTTCACCTTTGCAAATAAATCAGGTGTAGATGTAGGTGGTACCGAAGACGCTGTCCACATCATAGTTTTTCTTGGGGCAGCGATGATGGGTGCGAGGGATGCACGTAACCAGTCAATCTCTACCTTGGTATTATGTTTATATGTGAAGAGCTCGGATGACTCAAGAGATAGGAGGACAGATGAACGAGTGCTAGACACTCTCTTGGTAGGTTCACGAATTATGTTTGCGAATAAGTCCGGAGCAGATGACCCATTGGCTGTCCACAGGAGGTCCCGAGCTGCGACAAGTGGTGGCGCGATAGATGCACGTAACCAGTTAATCTCGGGCTTGCTTCTCATCGAAACTGTGTACAGCTCGGTAGACTCCAGGTGTGGAAGGAGGGTTGAAAGAGGAGGGGAGGGTCTCCTTAAATGCTCTTGTTTTATGCTTGCGAACAGATCCGGCGTAGACTTGATTATTGTTGGAGACGATGTCCATATCAGAGAACCACTCTTAGTAACAGTAGAGACAGACTTTTGAATCCATAAGCTTGCCTGAGATATTGATTGAAAACTTGGAACAGTTGAATGTCCGATACGAGCAGGGCGAATAGGTCCAATAACATTTGGTACCTCTACTTCTTTCTTAGGAGCACCTGCAGCAATGGCTTCCTTAAGGGCGTCCTTCCACATAAACGAGAATGCTGTCGGACGCTGCATTCGCACTGTTTTCGTAGAGGCAACCTTGCCCCGCGCCCTGTCCCAATCAATAACGCTAGCTGTAAGACGTAGAAGCTTTGTGTGTCCAATAGCAGCAGGATGAATGTTAGCAACATCTGAGACTAGGGTTTCAGTGAAGAAAACTGGGTGGAGTATTGCGGGATTGTACACCCCGGAGTATACGGGACCTGCATTGTCCGAAGATACCCGGGAGCGTGCGATAATCGGTGTTCCAAGAGTTACAGCTTTAGCCAATGCAAGGTCCCAATCAGCAGCCGTTGCTTTAAATCTTGGCAGACCAGCAATTATAGCTTCGTTCAAAGCATCGTTCCAATTGGCACGGAAAGCAATAGTAGGTCTATGTTGATGTCTAATAGCTGTATGAGCAGGCTTCACTGGCTTCATGGGTAAAACGGTCCTACAAAACCTTGGCAATTGAGGTTTTTCCAAGCCAGCAGTAATTCTTGCCTCGAACAAGTCTCGTGAAGATAGAACGTTGGATTGTCTAAATGGCATTGAGGGTGAAGCCTTAGGCGTAGATTTAAGAGAGACCTGGCGAACAGGAAGCTTTGACTGGTACTTGCTTGGGTCAGCGGGAGGTGGCGGTGGTGGGACAAATTCTCCCTTCTTTTTGGCTGAAAGCGTCCTTCGCATTGAAATGGTGTCCAAAAAGAATAAAGATGATGCTTTGGTACTCGTGGAGGCAATGGATGATGCATCTGAGATATCAGGTGACGATCTTCCAGAACTTGTCTCTGATGCTATGGACGGACTACTTGGTCGAATTGAAGACTCTGAAATCCAATCATGATCACGCTCTAGGTTCATTAAAGATGGTCGGCACCAAAGTTTATTGGACACCAATTTTGAAAGGGCTCCTGATATAGTTCGTACTTTCAAGTTCGAAATCAAAGCGGCTGGTTCTAGCTGCGTGGTGCGATAATTGATACGAGACGATGTTGGCTGGAAAAGACCTTGAATAGGTACATCAGCGACGACTGGAGATGGGTTCCACATGAAGGAATGAATAGTGGCAGTACTTGATGGAGTTGTTTTGACCATACTGGTTAACATCCAGTTCCTGATCATGTGTGATGGGAGTTCTTCCAAAGACCACAAGTTATTAGATGAGAGTACAGGCAGTGGGGATGAGATCACCCGCTGTATTTTTTTGAGGTCAATGGCAGCCGGCATCTGGCTGGTTGAACGGAAGTTCTGGCGCCTAGCTTCTACGGAGAAAAGACCAGAATTTGGAACTTCGACGAACATTGCTGGAGGGGTCCAGGTCATGGTTCTGGCAGTGGTAATCAAGGGCTCGGGCTCAAAGTATACATCCGCAACTGACTCAAGTTCTTCCGAATTATCGCCCTCTTTTTTGCTCCAAAGATTCCAACTAGTGAGTTCTGGCATCAATTGAGATGGGCGAGGTTTCGATCGAATTAAGTCTTGCGATGATGGTATATATGATTTCCAGACATCAAGAGCTGGTTGAGGTAATCCATACTCCGACTTCTTAGAAATCAATGGTGTGGCACTATCCCAAAGTAGTGAATCTGTGGCCAGACCCCTAGACGAATCAGCCGAAAGCTCGAATGTATCATAAAAGCTGACATTATCAAATGTGGCGCGTGATCCTGCCTTATCAGAAACAACCTCGACCTCATCATCAGAAATCATATCATTATCCTGAGAGAATATAACTATTGAGTTGCTAGCCTCATTGTTGTATTCTTCATAAAGCTCACTATTGAACTCCTCATAATTTTCATTCTCCAAGCTCAAATTGGTCTCGCAGCTACTTTCATAGTCATCATAATCATCAATAATCTCTTGAGATGGTGGCACTGGCGGTAGAAGGCTGTTATTCGAAGGGAAACTGGTAGTATTGAGCATGCTTGCAATTTCCCACAAAGTCGACTCGTCAAAATCGTCATCGCTTTCTGAATCCATTTCATAGTCAAGCTCCTCTTCCTCTTCGTAATCATCAAAGAACGATGAGGATGTATATTCTGATAGTTCGGGTTCCAATTGGCGGGCCCTAGAATCATTTGTCGTGTTCAAGATTGGTCGGGCTTGGAACATTGGGTTGTAAGTTGACTGTGGTATAGCTGTGTCAGATCGTTCGCCCCATGGAAATTGGAATATCCCCAATGTATCGCGTTTGTTAGGGAGAGGTTCTGGGTTCTCAACTAGTTATTGTTAGCTAGGTTTCTTTGTATTTAGTATTAGAACCGCAGTAGTCACATACCAATGTCCGCTAAGAGTGTGATACGCTTAGATATTCTGAAGGGTCTTTGGGTCACTGGGCGGGTTTTGATGGTAGACGCTCGGACTGATGTTGATCCCCACAATGCTTGCACCAAAGCGCTGCTGGATTGCATATTCGTAGATATCTTTGACCACAAACAACCGCTGCTGAGTGGCATTTCGCTCTCGCTTCGTCGCCGAGCTGGCCGGAGATTTTTTGCTGGAGGCTCGGGAGATTGAATGAACTCCAAGGAAGATTTGTCGAAAGTAGAGCTCCAGAGCAATGAGGCACTTGCTTTGGGCAATTGAACGACTGGCTGCCACAATAAATCTGGATGATATGGCGAAAGCTTTAACTGTTCATTCTCCATAATTTCCTCTTCGCTTTCATATTCGCTTCCGGACTCGCTCTCCGGCTCGCTATCAGGCGGAGTAGGGCTTCCCATTGGTGCGTGCGGCGCTTTGGACACCGACAAGAAATTTATACTGCTATTGCGGGAATGGGAGGCTGTTGGCGCATTCTCCATGTAAGATACCTGAGCATCAGCTAGGCGCTGTTGCCAGTCACCGAGACTAGAACTATGTTGAACTTGTGACATCGTTATTTCCTCTTCCGAAGATATGGCAGCCTGATTGTCTCTAATGCGTTGGCGTGCGAGTCGAGACGAACTACGGCGTAATCCTAAGGATAGCCTTTGCAATGGCGCTGTCTCCATGACAGATCTGTTTAATTTGGGAGAAGCCTGAAACTTTGGAGTCGCAAGAGTGCCAATTGAAGACATAGAGTCTCGACTGAAGTTTTGTTGCATTTGTTGCCAATCGTTCTCCTGCTCGCCCATCTCTCTTTCGAGATTCTCAAGTAATCGTAGTCTCTCCATAGCATCGTCTTCGAACCCTCCAATGTCTTCCGTATCTGGCATACGACGAAGAATTGATCCAAGTGATGGTCGCCTTGGTTCTTCAATTCGATTCAGTTGGTCTTGAATCTCTTGGAGAGCCTTTCCTGGTGAGTCTAGTGGTGGAGAAGGTTCAACGTTGCGAATAAGAATTGGAGATACTCTTCCCTGTGGAGGCTGCAAAGATAAGGCTGTTGGTGGTGTGGTCTTTCGGGATCTATGCTTCGATCGTCGATTAGAGAAGGCAGGGATTTCATCACCAATACGTCGATGCCATATTGGGGACGAGTGTGATGCTTCAATGGGTAAGCCATTAATATCAAAAATAAATGATTCCCTGTCATCAGCAACTGATTCTGCCATTGACCTTCGATGTTCAGAAGAGTCCATCATGACAACCATGATCTCATCTCCCTCGCCTTCATCACCACCCATTGAAATTTCTGCCATCCTTTCTGACCTCTCAATATCAGGTGTAAATCTTTGACTTCTCAAAGAAAACGCAGAATACTCTGACTCTTTATATGTATCAGGGGAATTTGATGGACTATTTTCGCTCATGTGATCTTCTTCCACAGGAGTTGAAGCTCGAACATTTGTATTGCGAGAATCGTTTGAGAGTCTTTCACTTCCCAGCTTCATAATATTGGTATCGATAGAATTATGACTTGGCACCAACGTCTCCGACGCACTTTCTACTGCATTGGATCGACAGGTTTCACGATTCGAGTCGACTTCTGTCAAGATTTGCTTAGTTGGATATTCTTCCGGGCTAAGTAACGCAATAGTTGTTGTTCGTTTTGAGATGGTATTACTCGGCAGGTCTGGCTCGATCGAAGTATCCAATTTGCTAGCCATACTTGGAAGATCTGGAACGGAAGATCGACGATTGTTGAATAAACTCACCCCTGGCGGAGCTGGAAACAAAAATTCTATCTTTTCGTTGAAAGTCATACTCTTGGTGTCATTAGGTAGAAGCTTCTTCAACTTGGAAGCGGTATACACCGGAGGTGGCTTTGGAAGTGGAGAAATTTGAGATGGAATATTTGGAGCTGTGAAGAAGGATGTCATGTTCAAGAGTGAAGAGCTTGATTTGGTACGTCTATGACTTGGCAAAGGCTCGCTTCCAAACATTCCACTATTCTTGTGTCTCGGAACCGGCCTTGCTCTGTGGATTACTGATTCCCGGGGTTGAAATCCTGATGTATAAGGGGTCAAGGGCGACAGTTCCTGTAAAGACTTTTGTTTTGAATGCCCGGGAGTTTTACTCATGGTAGTAATAGATTGCACGAATGCAGGATTATCGTAAATGATATCATTCATTAGCATGACCGTTTCTTGTTGAGGTGCTGCATTTTGTTGAGGCATTATTGGTCTTTGAGATCTAGGATATGAGGGCAATCCGGTGGGAGGTCCGAACGTTTGTTTCTCTTCTAAGGTCGGTAGATTATTACTTCCTCGTGGTGAGCGACGTCTCACATCATCACGTCTAGGAGAAAGTAATGCAGAGGTCGATAAACCTGATTCCACCATCCATTCTTTAGATTGACCTGGTACCCGATTTCGTGTAAAATCATTACTCTTATTCTTTATGTCTTCTGCTAACATATGCGGTCGTAGAGGAACCGCCCTTGGTGTATTGAACGGTGACTTTTTGCCGACCATTCCTCTTCGTTCGCGGTCGTTCATAGCAGCAGTTTTGAGATCGATTGTTGCTATCTTGGCGAAAGGTGAATCAGGGCCCATTTCCTCATTGACTAAAGGTCTTGAGATGGCAAGACCTCGTACAGATACCTTCGGACGTTTCTCGGAAACTGAAGTAGATGTAGAAGTATTAACAATTCGCTCAGTAGCGGATGGTGGTACAGCTTGACCCGAAGCCAATGATGATGCAGCAAAGATGGTGGGGAATACGCCGCCTGGAACTTGATATCCTGAAGCAGCTCGCGCCGTTCCTGAATCTCCAGCGTCGGCGAGTTTCGTAAAACCCCGCATATCTCTCTGGGTTGGTGTCGAGGAAGGATTGACTACAAACAATTGATTTTTAGTTACAGGACGACCAACTATTGGAGATCCTTCTGCTCCTATACCGTTTTGGAATATCCCTCGAGATGGTGCCATTGGGCTGGTAGAAAATGGGGATCGTGCACCCGCAGTTACAGCGTCTTCTTGCTTGGGGGATAACAATGTCACCGAGAAGACTGTAATGATGCCTATAAAGTGTATTAGTATATTTCAGAATCGTAGATGAGTAACACTTACCAACGAGTACAAGGAGCCCATTTGCAGGTACGAGGGTTCGAACGATTAAGAGGATGCTAGGTATTCCAATAATCATAGGTACGCTTGTCTAAAGTTTGTGTTAGTAATTCGATCAAACAAACTTCCCACACACATACTATAGTCCAGACCGTGAAACCTGCAATAACAAGCAATAATGCGTGACTCTGATCTTTTCGATCTTCCCGGCGATCCCCAAACATTCCCAAGGAGCTGGCCTGGACGAGTAAAGCTCCAACAATTATGAGGTCTATGACCAGAACTACTATCGCCACCGGTAACATCGAAGTATTGGCGACACATGTAGGCGCGAATTGGGGACGAGTGACCCCCACCAAAACACCTCCCACGATCAATCGGATAGCCAACAATCCTTGCAGGATAGCTCGAATAGCGGTAATCTTCGTCCCATGCCCAATCGACCACAACAAGAACTGCTCGAGTGCCACCCTTGCCAATTGGTCGAATCCCGTTGTGAATATTAAACCAACTTGACAAATTCCAGTACCCGTCGTCGGTATTAAGAGCTCCATGAAATCGATTTGCGCCCACAGAACAGAAAACAACAAGAACAGTACGAGGACCAGCCTCCGGCCGTCCTTGTATATATTCGAACCATGACCCTTAGTGTAATTAAGTAATGCGCCGGTTGCTGCCTGCAGAAGGATACCACTATATCAAGTTTTAGCAGGAAGAATTGAAGATTCTCCGGGTGGATGAACTAACAATGAGAAGGCAGCCGATAAGGTCTGAATGGCATCCGGTATAGCCATTGCGGAACAGCTTCAGGCACTAAAATTAATGTAATGTAAAATCCCAATCTATGGGCGAAAAAGTTAAGAATGAAAAATTGTGAGTGACATTATGTTCGTAGCGATCAACGCAAGCTCATGTTCGGCGCCAGCGTCGTCAACAACAAGAATTTGTTAATATCAAGAGATGTTTAGATTTGATGAGAAGAAGATGGGACTAGAATGCGAGATGAGTTCATAGCAAGGCTACTATGACTCCAGCATTATCGTGCGATTGAAGAAAACACCGACTGGGTGGGCTCCCAAACGACGATCAGGGCATCGGCATCTACTCAATTCGGAATGACCTGCCCTAAAGTGGGTAAGCATCGAAGTAAACTGTAACGCAGGCTCTAACAATGACAGGTACCGGTATTGGGTAACATAGATGTTTTGCGAGACGCTAAAACTAAAGTAATGATAGTCATTGGGCAATAAAGATTCGTGATGGGGGTTGAGGTTGTTCTGTGCATAGGTCTGGTGGTTCTTAAAAGGAGGCACGGTTTCAATTGAAACTCACTAAGTCTCACCACCATATGGCCAAGTCCTTTCTCTAAAGGTCCCATGACTTTATATTCGTCCAAATTTCCAGACAAACTGGTAGAAACTGGAATAATTCGATGCTTATCGATTTCCAATGAAGAATTGATGGAATGGAAGGACGAATGAAATGAATCGGATAGGAAGGCTTATTGTTATTATTATAAGACGGCGGGTATGTCTAATACTACCTGGTTATTCATAACATACCGACCGGTAACCTTAATTAACCTTTGGTCTCGAAACCTGCCCCAAAAGGCTTCAAAAATAGATCACTCCCGCCGGTAGCATGATGGATTCGAGTCCTCGAGACATCGAGAGTGTAGAGAACATTCGATGACAAACAAATAACTTTGCTCGCCGGAACTTGGTTTTCATGGATGCTCGGTGGTGGAATGTACTCGGAGTACTCGCCACTGAAATAAAGGAGAATTTCATTCTCATATCCTCGTATGATCCATAAATGGTCCGAGAGAAAAGGATTCCAATTTCCCAAGGTCAGTGAATCTTCATAGACTGGTCTTTACCGACACTCTAGCTGACAAAGTTGGGGTTCTTTGGCTCTGATAGCTATGCCAAGGCTCTTTTTGTCTCAGTTGAAACAACTTCCCCTTCCCAAGCACCATCCCTCGGCCTTCAAGAGCTTCAATTTCTCGAGCGCGAAAATCTCACTCTTTGACTTGGAGCCAAGTGGAACATTGGTATGTTGGTGATATCAAATGTGTAGATATATCTCAACGATAGAAATGACCCTACGGTATCAAATAACAGGATGTTCCCGCTTCAAGCACTAATTCGTCGGGTAATAGGCTTAGTTCACTCCAACAAAGCCTGCGGCTACTAATCGGCAAAAGCAATTGTATTTATAATTATTCTTTTAAAGCAAACATGATTATATATTTAAATCATTAAGGAATTTATAAGTTTTCTTTTTTTAAATTTAATTTTTTAAAAATTTAAAATAAAATAATCTTTTAAAATAAATCTATTTATTTCTAATATTTAAAGATTGATTAATTTTCATTTTCGTATTCTAGAAGATATGATACAATAAAACTTCGCAGAATGTGCTTAGTCATCAATGCAACTACATCGCCGTGTCTCCGCTTGTTGTCGATAGGATCATATTACCAACAGACATTGAGCATACATCATGGCTAAGCCAAAGAGCAAGTTTGAGATACTCCCACTCGAATCTATACAAGCTATCCTTGGTTTCATCGACAATGTCCCTGATTTGGAGTCCGTCAATCGCTCTTGCAAAGCTATACACAAGGCCTTGGATCAATTCCTTCTTAAGCAAGTCCTTACAAATGAGATGGGATTGGAGGTGTTACCTGAAGCGCTTTTAGCTGCTTTGGTCTCGCGCAATGTACCATTCACCAAAGATGACCTTGACGAATTCGGCAACCGGTTTTTGAAGGGTGGCCGGAACTTCGATCTCAAAGCACATGCTAATTTGAGACTCCGCGATGCTCTATTTCTTAGCAAGCTTCATTCTCAGGTCACTTGGTTCACGAATGATTTTATTTCGAAAGCTTTTGCATCGCGATTTTTTACAGATGGCGCTTCGATGACGACAAGCCAACTCCCAGCCTCAGACAGAGAGATATGGAGGATCCAACGAGCTTTTTATCGCTTTCAAATGTATTGTTGTATGGTGAACAGAGGAGAAAGTCCCCCTCGATCAAGTCCTTCCTATATCAATTTCGAAGCAATTGATCAGAATGAAATATTCTTCGGTCACTTCTCTGTCTGGGAGAATGAACAAGTAGCTTGTATCCATGATTATATATTTCGCATCCTCGCCCCTGGTACAGTACACTCAGATCAATATTCCTCTCAATTAGATACACTAACTCTCCAATCTAGGCTTTAACAATCTCGTTGACCATGATATAGGATGGATCAATTTTCTGTCAGAATACGCTTCTCTTGACGATCCAGGATATCTGGAACCATTGATCGCTCGTGGTCTCTTCAAAGTCCGGGACATGGTGGATGCAAAGAGTTATGAACAACTTCACAAATCCTGTTACCCAGATTATCCACATTACTCGTCAGATCTATTGGATTATGGGCTAAAGAACTTTGCTAAGGGCTTCGGGGAGGATCATGATGGGGAGGATTACGACTATTGGCTTGAAGATTACACTAAGAAAGACAACGATAAATTAATCAAAGAGTCCACATGGCTCTATGATCAGGACAAGGGACCTGAGCTTGTCTGGAGATGGGCGCACGCCACTTTCAGTAGCCGCTTTTTTGTTCTAAGCGAGCAGCATAGATTCGAACGTGAATGGGGTTACGTTATGTGGGATTATAGTCGAATTTCAGAATTGGGGGTTATGGAAAACGAGTGGGAGTCAAATAGTGAATACGAGTTTAGCCATATGTATCGGCCATCTCAAGAATCTATCGATAGGAGATTGTTGATTTACAGCAGAGGTGGTAGAGGATGGTGGAGTGCCGAAGACGAGAGTAAGGTAATCTGGCCAGGTGACTGTTCGCCGTTTGACGAAGTTTCAGAGGAAGAGAGGCGGGACCCGGACAAGGTATCTTCAATTAACGAGGCAAAGGATTTCATGAGAAGTTTGAAACTACCTCAATTACCTTCATCCTCTCAGCGAACGAGACACAATCATCGCTGATCGATTTATTTCTATAAAGACACAGAGTACCTTTCATACCGTCATTTCAGCTTTCACGTCGAGACTACCTAGGGGGGGGGGGTTAATAAAATAACAATAAAATGACCCTAAAATATTCCAACCTTTATACTATATTAAAATGGATATATAGAAAAGATTATAACATCTCATTCATGAGGCTGGAATCCCAAAGAGGAAGAGCTGTTGTTGTATCACCCAGTCAAGGGTGGCTTTACTTTTATATACCAGATACGAATAAAGCTAAATCATAATATTCAAACAGCCAAGCAAAGAATCTATCTAACTCCGTATAAACCAGTCTAAATTCCATACAAAACGCCTTCCCAAAATCCAAAGACAAAGACAGACAATTTGATAATAACAAAACATCCCATAAATAGACAACAACAGAGAAACAAACGCCCTCTTAGTAGCAACGCGCGCCTGCAGTGATCGGTGTCTACATTTGGACACCAGATGTGAACATAGGTGAGTTTTCAAGCTTTTTTTTGGTTTTCTTTTCGTCCAGCGGCGGAATGAGTGTTAGCCAGCCTGATACAGGCCGAACAATGACGCACTTAACCTTGGTTTGAGGAGGGTTTCTTCCCTTTCTTCTTGGGGTCTTCTCGCGCTTCTCTTTCGCGTCTACGGGACTCCTCTTGGCGACGGATTTCAGAAGCGGTTCGGCTGTTCTTTTTTGGTGCTTGTTCCGATCTTCGGCTCTGTCGACTATCCTTGAGATCCATTTTCTCTAGGCCCTCGCTCAACTGTCTACTAGAGGAAGCTTCTCCCTGTCTAGCTCTCGAGGCGGCGAAACTGTCAACGGCAGACTGATGGCCGGCTCGGTTCTTCTCCTGATTTGCCGCCGCGTTAAGATTTCCATGGATACGCTCTCTGTGGCCCCGGAAGCCATCCACGGTATCTGTGGCTACATACGTTTCAGAAGTACGTCTTCGTAGTGCTGCTGAACTGATGGGATTGTCAATGAATGACTTCTCAAGTATATATGTCCATGCAAATTGTCAGTCAAGCATTAGGAACTTACTTAGTGGACGCATTGGTCGCCGCAGTAGTCCTAGCCACACCCTCTGCATGGTATTCCTCTGATCCGAGAGGAGCCCCTCTAAATCTCTTTTCATCTGCGGGAGCCTTTTTATTTGCTTTCATCTCCTGTTTTGTGGGTTGCCCAGCCCCTTCACTTCGATGCTTATTCGCCTCCTTTATTCTGGCCCCAGCGTCATCATCAGCCTTTTTATACTGCTTGAGATCTCTTGCCATTGGGGTACCCTCGGGAACGCCTCCTTCAATCCCACGACGGTAAAAGTCCCTTTCCTCTGTGAATGTGTTAACGAAATGGAAGAGACTAAAATCTCAGGGGTGAGAGTCCCAATTACCTTGTGGATTTGTAGGATAAGTGGAAGTGCTAGTTCTATTCCTGCCTTCATATTCTCCATATTGAATACGTCTATCTTCTTCAAGCATACCGGTTTGTCTTCTGACCCTCTCTGAACTGGGCGGATTTATTGGTTGATTTGAATTCGATCCATATAGTGCTGGGTTTGCAGTTTCCGAGAAATTTGAAAATCCAGATCTTGTTGATTGTGTGCCTCTGCTTTCTTTACTTTCTTTACTGGACTTAGTGGTGCTGGAACCGGCATATCGAGCTTTAGTACTGTCTCTAGTTCTATCTCTATCTGAATCTGAACCTGAACTGTTGGGAGCTAATCCCCTTACGCTAGCATTTGTAGCTCTGCTAGATTGAGAGTTACCAGAGCTGGCAGAGTCTGATTTCCTGTGGGAGGATGGGGCGCTTGTCTTTCTGGAGGAAGCCTCTCCGGTTGTGCGATTAGTTTGAGACATAGGTGAGCTAAGATTAAATTCTATAGTAAATTCAGTGGGCTTTTATAGATGGAAACGAAAACTTTGATATTGAAATTCTTTGATGTGAAAACGTTGACGGCGATGTTGATTGTATGATGGTGTGTATATGGAGAACTACCGCTACTCTTATATAGATCTTGATGAAGTGTTAGACCTCTACTCGTTGGCTTCACCGGCGAACAAAAATAGATCTCGAGATGGATTATTGACCTTGGACTGGCCCTCTGTACGTATATTACAGTGCTTTGGCGGCTATGATTGAGCGAAACCAAGAATCGGTCCATGGAGTTTAGAGCAAGTAGTTGAGTCGAGCGATCCAGGAAAGACCACATTGAACAAACACATTGGACTCAAAAGAGTACTGGAAGCGACCGATGTATGTAAAACGAGACTTGACTATATTTCGAAGGCCTCTTCCTCGCCAAGTGTGCACATAGGATGAGTATTTTCACGAAGCAAATTTGGAGAATGGCTAATCCAACCAGAATATAGGGTTCTCAGCAGATTTCCAGGAAGCCTCTAAGACCTAGTTTCTGGATTGGTAGGCATATGGGACGCCTCGTTATGCTATTCATTGAGCATTCAAAAACAACTTATTCATTAAGATATCAGAAGTACAGTGGGTGTATAATACAGTGAAAGGGATGCATTAAGCCCACACATTTCATTCATGTCATTCATAATTCAATGAATGTCAGATTTTTAACGAAATTTTCATGACCATATCATATTGAGAAACTATCTCGGGGAAGAATTTCCAATCGTGAAAAGCGATGAACTAGGCCGGCCACATGAATGCTAAACAACTATTATCTGTATAATATGAGTTGATATCCACTACCAATACCGGTCTTAATCCACGGCTGGCGTTTGTATTTTCGTAATGCTGTGGACAGCCTGAGTCAACGTTTCGAAAACCCACGTTAGCAGTCCACCAGGACTTCCGTGGCTCAGCGAATCCGCACTGACGCCACCAACGCCAACAGCGGTCACTGGGGACCACTTTGGAGGCGTTTAGATATAGAATAATGGACTTCTTGATGGATCAATCAATACTTTGTTGGTATCTTCAAAATTTCAATTGCAAACACGACATAAATAAGAAGATGTCGATTTAAATGTATGTCAAACATGTTGATTGATATTATTAATTAAAAAGAAGTTTCCTCAACTACCATCCATCATATTAAGCGATGGTTAGACTGTCTAAGAGTGTCCATTACTGTATAAATCCACCTACTTCAAAACACAATAGATCCTATACAGAAAGATTCATCGAGGGACAAAAGATATATGACTAGAAACTGACCAAAGTGAATGATTTGTGATCCAATTATCTTCAGCCCGGGAAAGGTAAGGATTGAAAAATGGGCTTATGATGTTTGGGAGTAGGTGAGTTTTTTTTTACAGTGTAGCTCGAACTCCATTTCCAATAAAGGTTTTCTGCTAACGATTTAAGTCAATCACCAACAACGGATTGTAGACCCTGCTATAGGTGCTCGAATATCAAAATATAGACTTCACGAGTGTGAACTACATGATATTCAACAGCGACAGGTTGAACCAGCACATCAGCTAGACCTAGCACCACCACCGCCTCAGCACCCGCAGCAACTAACACTTTCAACAGTTACGAATGGGGGTGTAACGGGAAGCAGGAAATCACCAAACTGGGCGCCGCCGCAGCATCCGCACTCACGTACTGCGCGAGTCAAAGCTCGTTTCTCAGTAACAAAGGTGATATTACCAAGGGCGATATTTTCACTGTTTGCAGTCCCGAGTATACGGTTGGTACTACGGGTGTAGGGTTTGCTATTAGAGGAGGTGGGAAGACGGGGACGTGCTCGAGGGTTGGCACTCCGAATTTTGCGAATAATGGGCAGAGTTGTTTGGGACAATCGGGGGATATTGAATCACTAGCTTGCCAGGTTACGGTGGCATATAAGTGTGATATCGCCGCGTGTTGAGTATCACTATTTGGGTAACTTTTAGGGTGGCTCAATGTACCTACATAGTAGATAGCATAACGCTTTGGTGACTATAAGACTAGAAGACAAGAATGAAGCGCCTAATTTAATCTAACCTTTCGTTCTATACTCCATTGATTTTCTTATATATACGGAGGGGGAAATCATTTGAAATGAGACAGCCCTGTAGCCTCAGGGCTATATCGATAATTATACCTTGTAGTACAGTGATTTCAGCGTTTTTGTGTGGCTTTTTGTGAAGAATAATGGTTTTGAGGCTGTTAGCCCTATAAATTACAGGGCCTACTTGAGGCCTGTCTCACTTCAAATGATATTGTCCTCGGTAATGCGAACAACAAAAACCACTTGATTGACCAATCAAAACATAGGTAGCTATCATATCTAAATGATGATTATACATGTTTAGAAGAAACGACGAGGAAATTGTAGTAGAGGAAATTATGTTTTGAAGCCTGCGACGAAAACATAAGGCGTTGAATTTTCCGTACCTAATTCATGCGTGTATATCACGTGAGTAGTCTTTCTTGCCTCCAAAACAGCGCGAGCCTTGCATCGCCCACAATTTTCAACATTAATAATTATCAAGCTTGATCATACACAAGCAAGTATCTTCTCAACGACATCATCTACCGTATGATAATAAACATCACGTGTCTATACCTCAAACATACCGGTACATATCAATTACTGCATTTCCGTCCTTCTCCGGCAGCTTTCTCGGCAAAATAACATCGCTCTTCAATGAACCAATAGGGTCCCATTCCGAAGTCTTATCTTATATTAAAAACCCTAGCAACATCTAATATCGTCTTATCAAGAATCATCTTGTTCTAACACTTGCTCGTACGATTTGTAAACTTTTGTACTTAGGTATCAGACAACTTGTCGACCGAGGAAATACATTGACTTGTTTCGGGAGATTGGTGCTCTTTTGGCGCTATGTTGATGGCGGGAAAGTTTCCGTGAAGCAAGCCAAGCCCCTGGGAGAGTGATTGAAGGGTTTCCGAGGAGGCCGTGATATCTGTTGTTGGTGAGTGAGGAAGGCCGAATAAATGGGCTGTTTGGTTTTTATTCAGTATCTTATAGTCTGCGGGATAGTATCTTCAAGCTAGGTTTCTATAATTTACCCCTTTTGATATCTTATCTTCTTTGCCTTCCAATATATCTTCTTGATAATTCTTTTCTCTCAATTTCTTATTCTTAATTTATGCTCTAGTGGGTATTTGTTTTGCAGGAATATATCGACAACCAAGACCTTGAAGTATCTGTTGGACTCGGAATATTTTCTATTTGTACGAATTTGCTCTGGTCTTTACATTTCTGGACTGGATGAACCATATTTCCCAGTTTTTTGGTGGGCAAGTATCGCAATGTCGAATTGGCAACCGAAAGTTCCTATTCAGGATGTAGGAGGTCCGATCAAAGGGGGTCCAGATGGAGTGAAGGGATCTGGAAATGAGAGCCACGGGCCGGAAAGAAAGAAAGTAGTTGTTGTCGGGCTGGGAATGGTGGGAATTGCTTTTATGTAAGTTTTGATTCACACTATCCTAAAATATATTGTGTTTATCTGGCTGGCTCAAGCCTATGTTAGATAAAACTTGAACTAATCTTAAACAGAGAAAAATTGATGAAACTAGATGCAAAGGAACGAGAATACGATGTCATAGTCATAGGCGAAGAACCACACGTGGCTTATAATCGAGTTGGCCTGACCAGTTTCTTTCAACATCGGGCCGTGGAGAATTTGTATCTGAACCCCAAAACATGGGTACGTTTTCCCATCGGACCAAGATTCATCCTTAATTTTCCGCCATCATGTTTGACTAATGAGTCCAACAGTATACAGATGTTCCCGCTGGATCTCTAAGTCATCATCTCAACACCAAAGTCATAGAAATATGTCACACCAACAAGAAAGTAACTTGTGCCTCTGGTGAAAAAATTTCATACGATATTCTCGTCTTAGCAACAGGATCCGATGCACTACTTCCCAAACATACACCCGGGCATGATGCCCAAGGAGTTTTCGTATATCGCACCATATCGGATTTGGAAAACCTGATACAATTTTCCGAGCAGAAGAAGGGTACACATGGACTTGTAGTGGGCGGAGGACTGCTAGGTCTCGAAGCTGCAAAAGCCATGATGGATCTTGAAAAGTACAAGAAAGTACATCTGATCGAGAGGAATGAATGGGTATTAAGTCGTCAACTTGACGCCGACGCCGGAGGCTTAGTTGTCGAACAAGTGCGAAATTTGGGCTTAGATGTGAAGTTACGCAAACAAGTCAAAGAGATTAAAGTGACTCCCGAGAACGAGGTAAGAGGCGTCGTATTCGAAGATGGAGAAGAGATGGAATGCTCGACTATCTGTTTTGCAATTGGTATTAAAGCTCGAGATGAACTTGCACGTCAAGCAGGCATCAAATGTGCGGATCGTGGTGGAGGAATTGTAGTCGGAGATGATTTATGTACCAGTGTCAAAGACGTTTACGCGATTGGCGAATGTGCGAGTTGGGAAAATCAAACGTTCGGTCTCATTGCGCCGGGAATTGAGATGGCGGATGTGCTGTCTTTTAACCTTACACAGGCAAAGATACATGCATACAGGAGTTTTAAGCGACCTGATCTCAGTACCAAACTAAAGTTATTGGGAGTGGAGGTGGCGAGTTTTGGTGATTTCTTCGCAGATAGAGATGGACCCAAGAATTTACCAATCAGGACTGCGAGGAAGAATAAAGATTCATTGTCCGTCAGCGCGTCAACAAATGGATCTGACCCCTCGCTAGTCAAGGCACTAACATACAAAGATCCCTTCCAAGCGGTATACAAGAAATATCTATTCACCACGGATGGAAAATATCTATTAGGGGGCATGATGATCGGCGATACGAAAGATTACATTAGACTAGTACCCATGGTGAAGAACCAGAAAGTACTCGAAATACCACCTAGCCAACTAATCCTCGGAGCCAGCAAAGAAGGCGACGACGATGGCGATGACTTGGACGACGACACACAAATATGCTCCTGTCACAATGTGTCCAAAGGAGATGTGGTTCAATCCGTAAAACAAGGCTCGTGCAAAAGCATTGGCGATGTCAAATCATGTACCAAAGCCGGAACGGGATGTGGTGGTTGCTTGCCACTCGTCACCAGTATCTTCAACCACACCATGAAATCCACCGGGCAAGAAATCAAGAATCACCTATGCCCACATTTCAACTACTCACGCGCCGATCTCTACAACATTATTTCCGTCAAGAATTTAAAAACTCTAGCGGAAGTGATGAGGGAAGCGGGAAATGATCCCGAGAGTCAGGGATGCGAGGCTTGTAAACCTTCGATCGGCTCCATCTTCAGCTCCTTGTATAACAAACACGTAATGACGCGACCTCTCCACGGACTGCAAGAAACAAACGATAGATACCTCGCCAACATCCAACGCAACGGTACCTTCTCCGTAGTACCTCGCGTCTCGGCCGGGGAAATCACACCCGACAAACTCATCCTCATCGGAAACATCGCCACCAAGTACAAGCTCTACACCAAGATAACCGGCGGCCAGCGAATCGACATGTTCGGAGCCAAAAAGCAAGATCTGCTGGCGATATGGAAGGAACTCGTCGATGGGGGCATGGAGTCGGGTCATGCGTATGCCAAGAGCTTGCGCACGGTGAAGAGCTGCGTGGGAAGTACGTGGTGTCGATATGGCATTGGGGATTCGGTAGGCATGGCGGTGCGGATAGAGGAGCGCTATAAGAGTATACGGGGCCCGCATAAGATTAAAGGGGGTGTCAGCGGATGCGTACGAGAATGTGCCGAGGCGCAGGGTAAAGAGTATGTATATTTCACCACTTCGCTTCCTTTCCTTCCTTTCCTTCCTTTCCCTTCCTTCCTTTTTTCTTTTTTTCCTTTCTTTTCTTTTCCTTTCCCTTCCTCCATTTTTCGACTTCCCAATTCGGATCATCAGCGATGCTAACCCAATCACTATAGCTTCGGCCTCATAGCCACCTCCAAGGGCTTCAACATCTTCGTTGGCGGCAAC
>NGKI01000006.1:1176376-1239311 GCA_002162615.1 Myriosclerotinia duriaeana
AAAGGGGGGGTTCTTGGTTTTAGTAGGTATATTTTGTTATTTTTGGTATGGTATGGTATGATGATATGATATTAAATGATGATATGAATTGAAATGATATAATATAACATGAATACCTCCCGCGACTTTCGCAACTTCCCTCAAGTCGTCGATGATCGATGATCCATCTGTCCATTCTCATACTCGGTGATACTCCGTATTGGAATACCATCCATACATTAATTAATTCATTCATTCATTACTCATAACCTCTATACCGATCTTCTTCCTCTGAAGGAAGTAGTTGCACCATCAGTCGTCTTTTAGATTCCCATTCCCATTCCCATCCGCATCCACATTCGCACTTTCATCCCCCCTCCTGCACCCCTCAACCAGGGAACGCAGGCGGTGCTTTCGGCGGCGTCACAAGAAGCCCACTTCCACTTCCACTCCCACTTCCACTTCCACTCCCACTTCCACTCCCACTTCCACTCCCACTCCCCTTTCCATTCCCATTAGCACTCCCACTCCCATTCGCATTCGGACTCCCGCCATTAGCACCCCCATTCCCATTCACATTCACATTCGCATTCGCATTCCCCATCCCCTTTTCCCCCGCACCCGTCCCCCCCTCCCTCCTCTCCGGCAACCTCGCCGGCGCCATAAAAGAAATCTGCCTCGCCCTCGCCGGTCTCGCCGGCATAGCAATAACCTTCGCAAACGCCTCCATACTCGCTTCATGGTCCCGTAATTTCCGCTCGTGGGCCCTCATGAATTCTACTTTTGGGTTAATCTTGGTTATAACTTATTCCCCGACGGAATTCCCACGTGAATCCTCTTTCCCTCCCCGCAAATCCGTCTTCCAAAAAGAACAACAAAAAATAAAATAAAATCAATATCATAAATAGAATGAAATGGAAAATAATTAAAAATAAACATACCCTCATGCTTCCTAACCTCCTCCCGATGAATCCTCATCTCCTCGGCATGTTTCAACGCCTCCGTCTCGTAGTACTGTTCCATCTCATACTGTTCCTGCGCGATGCGATCCGCTTCCGCTTGCATGCGGGATTGGGCTTCGAGCATGCGCTCCTGAGCGAGGGCCATCTCATCTTGTTCTCGGGCGCGCTGCTCGGCCTGTCGTTCGAATTCGAGGATGCGGGGGGGTTTTTGTGACATTTTTGGGGGGTGGTGTGGTGTGGTGTGTATTATGGATTATGGATTATGGATTATATGGTATGTGGTATGTGTTATGGATTATCCCTCGTGTTGGATGCTGATGAGTTGAATACTAGCTACGTATCCAGAGGATGAAAGCGCGTTATGGTATACTTATTTATTTATTTCTCTATTCTTCAAGATGATAAAAGAGAGATAGATATCAGGAGATTCAAAATAAACGGTACATATAACAACCCATGCATGCGCGAAGATCAAAACAGATTAAGGGATCACGACGGGGTTTTGATGGATTCACCGTTTCGACCTCCAGTCCGCACATCACAAAGCATAATCAAAAACATGAATCAAGAATCACGCAACGCTCGAAGGAAGAGAAAACAGGAAAATATACTCTCATGTCAAGAGGATGTTTGATTTTCATCAGAACCGCTTCGGATCTGACATACCCCAGTGTTTCATGTTGGTGCCGGGATGAGGGGAAAGAGAATGAATGGTCTTGTTACATGTAGTGTATCAAATTACGACATCCATAAGAAAAGTGCGTTTACTATGGTGTCGCTTTAAAACATATAAAATGAGGAGTTAATTGTTTAAGGCTTTGATCTTATTTTAACCTTATTAATTTTATAAGGTCCAAGCACTATTACCTGATCTGCACCCTACCTCCTGTAGGTAGAGTATGACAAGTCTGTCTGTCCATGAGACTGATAATATTTTCCATGGTATTTTGGGGAAGTGTCACGGTGGATGAGATAGATGTTCGAGGAGTTTTGCTTGCATATTAGTTGTCAGATCAAACAACAAGCGAAATAAAGTTTCTTCAATTCAAGCAGTTCATCCAAAGTTTTTGAACCATTCAATACATTAAATCGCAGCCTGTCCCTGGTAAGCAGATATCAGAAAAAAATGCAAGTTATCTAGAGGTTGGTAAGAATAGGCTTCCCGCATGTTATTTACGAACTCGGGGAAATTAACGCTGAGGAGAAAGCATCTCCTTTTCCAAGCATAGCAGCTCTCAAATTCCATTTACCTTCTCAGTCCATTACATGATTTAGAGAGATAGAAATCCGTAAGTTACCCAGACACCCAGTAGACCTTCAAAGGGATCCTGCTGATGTTTTCTTTCCGATGTATTCTTCAATGCGATTCTACGTACTGGTAATTAATCTCGAGCTTCATGAGACATAGGCGTTGATAACATCATAACTAGTATTCTTTGTGTCGTAGCGGATATCCTTTCAATACTGTAAATCTATAGGGACAGAGAAGCGAGGTTGAACAACGCAAGCCCAGGGGTGACTGGTGATTTAACAGCCTTCCTGTACAGATCATACACTTCAGCGAAATTATCATTATTCACTTGCCCAAACGCCTCCTCTGGAAACACCCACATGCCAATCGCCGTTATATCATCCCGGTCCACCCTCACATGCGTCTCTCGATACGATGATTCATCGAATGGGCCCGCTAGAGAGTGGATTCTCACTCCAAAATTTGGCCCAATAATCGAGTGCTGCCTCCCACTGTTTCTTTTCAGTCTTTCGGTTGGTTTCGACCAATTGGTGTAACCCGAGTTTTTCTCCTGTATGCTGGACTTCGTTTCCCTATAGTTCCGCTGGAGCCATCTCGGAGGCTACGCATACATAGACACGGAAAGGAGCGGGATGCTTCACACCTAGGCATTCCTCGATTGCCTTCCAGCTGTGGTAGTATCGGCGTGGATCCTTGATAAACGGCATCCTCCTTATATCTGGCTCTACCGGTCTGGGGTCTTTCTCGAACCACTTGAAGTTGAGATAGGATATGTCCAATGTACTCATGGGAGGCAGCATGGATAGAGTCTCCATCCATTGGGGTACCGTGAGGGGCCTATCCATCATTGTCGGACCGTAGACCCACGGTTTAGAATAAATTCTTTGAACACACCACAAAGTCCGAAGTTTCGTGCTGAGGATGTCCATGAGAGATGCTTGTGCTATGGGATGGCTTAGGACTTGTTTTCCTGTACTTCCAGGACCCATACTACCAAGATTATTACGCACTCCGCGACATTCAACCCTTCCTGTAAAGGGCTGTTCGTCCGGAAACAAAGTGTTTCCTTGTATGGCCAGGTGCATGAGGCCCTGATCTTTCGGGTCGTACGCTCTGATATCATGGAGGATAGCCGCGAGCATGTTGATGTCGCACATGTCGTAGGGGGTGTGAAAGAAAAGGACATCGTAGTCAGGACTGACTCGAATGTGAAGGTTTCCTGCAAGAGGTAGACGAATACGGAAGCAGTCTAGCGCCGCCCATCTAGACTCTTTAGTGATCGAGAAAATTGGACTGATCGCGTGATTCGCGTCAGACTCATTGATCGCAAGCTCGTGATAGCTACCGCTAATAATATTGCCCATATGGTTGCGAGTAGAGTACAGTTGAGATTGGTTGTGCTGGATCTCAATGTGATCTTGAGTTGTGAGTTCGATGCGAATTGGGATGAAGCCGCGTCGTGGTTGAAGTGCTAGTGACCAGATACGAAGACGAATTTCCTTCGGAAGACTGGAGAATTGATGAAATGACCCGACTTTACTTGAAGATTCATTTTGCTTAAGCGAGGCAAAGTACGCATCGTTGAATAACCTGGTTATATTTGCTTCATCTAGTGGGTGGTGGTTAGTTTCTTCATTCAAACGCTCGTGGATGGTAGAGGTAATTGAAGGGCAGAAGTCTGCTTTTTGGAGCTGCAGGACACAAGAACAAAGCTCGTTTTATATTTTAAAAAGGCAGTCAAAACAAGCACTAAACTATCTGTATCCTCTGCCAGGCTGTGCCACTTTCGATAACTGCACTTGTTGTTGCGATATATTCCAAGGGTTACAATACAAAAGGGCCACCAAAGTTCTATTACAAAAAGACGACGAAAGTTCCAACAGTCAGTTGGGACAGAACTAGCCGTCCCCTCTCCCCCTCCCACTTAACCCATTTACACATCCAACCCCTCTAACAAGGCCAGGTTTTTTTAAATAGTTTCTTTCTTTACCTAATCCTTGAAACTTGATATTTAAATTGTAAAAATAAATTAAAGAAAGGAACTATCTAAAAGACTTTTTTTTTTATAGAAATTCAAGGTATAAGCATTTAAAGGAGTGTCAAGCAATGGAGTAAAAGGGGGGGGCTAGTACGTCGTTAGCCCTCGATTAATGCTAGTAGTTTTGCTGTCAACTTATCTCTTAGCTTGAATATTAGAAAAAATGTACTTCCATACTGTTAAAATCTTCCTATCCCATCTCGTACATTCCATCTTATATTCCCCAACAATACTGTACTAATCCTCTAATCCTATATATCGGAATAATCATACAACCATCCACGCTAGGCTCACTAGCCCCAAATAATCTTTACAAATAGTTAATGATTAATAGCCTTCAATCGATATACTCTTTTCCTGTTACAATATTTAGGACTAGTTGTACCTTATAACAGATAGCCTTGGTGTAACTTGTTATCCGAATTAAAATCACCAGAGTATTTGAGCAGGTAAGCGTTCAGCTTCATGTATCTCCCATCTCATGTCCAATTCTTATTGAGTTTTTCCCTCATTGTGTATTTAGGATTATGCGCTGTAGTCTAAAATCTTCACCAGAGATGGATGTCTAGATACGTTACTCTAATTCGCATGATCTACCAGTGAGCCTTGGTGTAGCCAGCAGGACCAGGGATTCAGGGTTGTTTTTGTAGAAGAAACAGCGAAGGATTTTTGCTAGTATTGAGAGAAACAACAGATCCATCTTGCTTCCTCAAATGTTCTCGACCAAACCTGCCTTGCCTCATTCTTTCTTTCTTTCTACCTCCGCCTGCTTCCCTTTCTCCATTCCCTAAGAAGCGACGTCAGATGTGCTATGTTGTGATCACCAGTCTCCGAATCTTCTTCAATATACATCTGATACTACCACCCCCTATCCACCCACTGGTTCCTCCAACTATTCTAACTTCCACCCACTTGCATATACCACTCTCTCCAATCGTGTATGCTGATATCTTTTGCGTGCTGGTGGAAAGGCAGAGGCTTGGGACTTGTACTATTTCATCTGCTCCTCAACCATGAGCTATCACCGACCTTGGCTACCCATTTCAGCAGGCTCCTTCCCTAGCCATCGAAGAATACCGTCATTGTTCGGCTTTGCATATTCAAACAGTAGAGACTTGAACGCGCGGATATTTTGTAGTCCTAGATTGTGAAGCTGCATGTATATTGGATTCTTCGTGCGGCAATAAAGAGGACTTCAGATTTGTTTGGTGTTCTGTAATCTTTGAAGCACGAGAATTGGCGGCTTTTCATTGTCTGACCATAATCCACAGAAGAATTTGTCTATGGGTTCGTTTCACATTCCCTACTGTGATGAATCCGCAATTGGTTTTCCTCCAATTTCCCCCCTCTGGTGAATTCTGACATCATCCTTTACACCATAGCAAAGTTTGCGACCTTTGCAAAGACTCCTGATCTGACAATTCTAGTACCCAGGTATCATCTCCAATCTATGACGATGTTCTTAAGACGTTTGCATTTCAAAATCTCATTCTGCAGGTTGCTAAATATTTCCACGCTTTCATCTCTATTGATGCAGTATTCGATGGTTGATATTGAGGCTATCTCTCATTTCGATTCTGTAGGTTCTAAAACTGATTTCTCACTGATATTGTTCTTTTCCACGTCCGATGCGAGCTGACATTTCATGCACTCCCTATTTTGCGTCATATCTGTTCTATAGCATAGGTGATTGATAAATGCAAAACCGATCGCTGAACTATCAGTGAAGAAGGAGATAATCCCAAAGAGGAAAGAAAGGAAAAGAATGATGAATGATGTTAAGAGAATTGCAGATGCCTCTCGAAAAGGACTTCTGTAGCCTCCTTTGCATCCATTGCCAAAACTTCATTCTCTTAAATATACTATTACGACAGTGGTATATACACAGAAAGCAACTACACGCAGATTGCAGTCCTCAATGCACCCTCATCTCACACCTTCCTTTTCCTATAGAAACCAGCATTACAAATTCGGATCAGTAAACAATAAACGAGGATGAAGTCCCGTCCAAATATAGGCTTTGATCAGGTTCGACACTGTAATTAAGCTTTTCGGGGATGCCGTTGGGGTCTTGGGAATAAGAGTTAGTTATTCCAGGTGGAAGCTGTGCTATGTACCTCATGAACACAGGAAGCCCTATTGTTAAATTGTAGAGACCATGTAAACAACCGACTCGTGTATACATTCCATTGACCGACGATGCCCGCTTTTGAAGCAATATTAGCCTAAAAAACCAACAATCTTCCCAGTATGTCAAAATGGGAAGAACCACTACAGCTGTTTCATCTTGATCGAATGGTATATCTAACCAAATATCAACACTTTTCATTTCATTATTTGCAATAAAAAGATCATAACTGTCGGCTGCTGTGTTTTTTCTTATAATTTTTCCAGACGCCAGCGTCCCTCTGGCGCGGAAATATTGATCTGGTTGAGAATTAGGGTCGCCGATCGTGGAGATCTGCCCAGCCTCGATTTTTTCAACCTCAATGTGGTATTTAGGATTGCGCAACTGGTATTTAGAACTGCGCAACAATCTGGGGAGATCAATTATCCCACCATTAACGGAGGCCCATGACCAGCTAGGTGCGCGAGATTGACTTGCTCGGGATGCATTTTTGTGATCCATATTACGCCACAAGAGTTTGTCAACAAAGTCGGATCTCCAAATTCCAGCCAGATAGATATCATTCAACGCCGCTTCTGTGTATTTGGCCAGCGCACTAATTGCAACTAGTTTATCTGATTCTCTGGTCAATTCTGTTTGGCTGTAAAGGGCGACCCATGTCCTCCATCTCTCGTAAGGGTCTATCTCATAATTCGTAGATCTCTTACGACTTTGAATTTTAATACCCGAATGATGATCGACACAATTAGTGGGTAGCCCGGCAGGATAGGTCTCACAAGCTTCCATCTCTCTACATTCCCACAATAATTCGTCTTGACAGAAGTGAAGCGAACATGGAGATAGAAGGCGCTCTTGAAGTACCCACGCCCGTTTGAGTAATGGTGCATTGCTTAACTTTCTTGACCAAGTTTTAGAGTCGATCAGATAGCATAAACTGTTTTTAGCATATTTCCATTTTGTTTCAATTGCACATATCTCTAGATCTATTGGATCTCTTGGTCGAGAAAGACCACCGTGGCTATCCTTGGACGCCGAGGCCATAATGTTCAGCCTACCATTGCTATAGACATCTTTCATTGAGCCGGACTCTGTTTGCCAATCGAGAAAAGAGTCCTGCATAATACAAAGTGAATCTATCCATATATATGGAATAGATATCGCTCTAGATACGAGAATAGCTTCAACAAAGGTTTTTGGAAGCTTCTCGAGGAGAATTCCAGCTTTGAAAGCATCCAAAGTCGAAGCGTTGAGTTGCAATATGTCAGAATCTCCCCAGCAGTGACTCAAAGTCGAATAATGCCTTCCTTCACCTTCATCTTTCGTTAGAACGAGTCTGACGGATTTCTCATCTTCGTCAATTCGAAGCAATCTGGTTGGAAGGTAGCTGGAGCCGCTTGATGATAATGCAACATTGCAAGCAGTATGTTTGAATGAGCATTCGCGATACCACAAATTTGCTTGCATCAACGCAGCGTCTGATATAGTGCTAATGCCTGCATTTGACGAATAATTTGTTGCCGCGCCATCGTATTCTAAAAACGATGATCAGCAACGACGATATATTTATGAGTTATAGCGTATGAATACCATTGTGAGGCACTATGTGAAATGTCCTGGTAGAATGATCAACTTCAGGTAAAGCAATCACATTCTTGCCTGCATAAAACGCAAGCAATCCTGGTATAACAGGTTCAGGACCTGGAGTTTCAAGCAATTTCCAATTAAATATTCCATACGCCTGGTAAAAGGAGGAATCTTCGCCAGTGGCAATTTCGATTGTTTTTTCCATGTCAATAGCCGCAAGTAACCGACGACATATCCAGCATCCGGAAGTTGACGCGCTGCTGAGAGCTTGCAAAGAAGTGTGATGACGGTCCCCCATTACCCGCGAATACCTAACATATCTCTTAGGTTGGCGACCCCAGAATATTTGTTGGCAGACTTCACAAAGCATTCTAACGCTTGTCTAGACAATCTAGCGAAATAGACAGTATTTAGGAGATTAGGAATAGTGCACACTCTTACTGGAGTACCCGTCGCATGACAAAACACGATGTCTCGTGTGGCGCCTTCAACATCGTGATAAGGTTGACTTCAGAATCTAACATACGCCTTAGACCCAACACGGAAAAAGGCCTACAGACTCATAAAACGTTATCATGAAGCAGAGGCTTCGTAAAGAGCACGTGACGCCAAGCATCACCTAGTCTGGCCTAGCACAGTATAGGTAGGTATAGAAAGCGAATACTATTATCTACTTCCGATCCTTGTTAGTATTCGATCTATATAATAATAATTATACTTTTTTTAACCTTTTATATATATATATTTCAAAAAGATTATAAAGCTAACCTTAGCTTTATAACCTTTTTGAAATAAGGAATTATTTAATTGATTTAAATATAATAAATTAAATCATTTCAAAAATAATTAAATTCCCTATATATGCTTAGTCATCTCATTAATCACATATTCAGATGATACTCTTACAGCCTCAAATTCTTTCATTTTACATGCTTTGTTACGTACTCTCTTTGTTACATTTAAAGCTATAGAAGAGAGAGATCTCCCATTCAAGTTTTCAGTCAACTGAATAACTCCCCGGATCGCAGACTGGATAAACCACGTACTCCAAATCTCAATCTCCAAAAATTACCTAGGCAGACAATCCGAGAGTTCCTTGTCCGTTTGTCTATTATGGTGGCGGTTTCGCCAAAAAGCAAGTTCCGCGTCATATACGTATACAAGTGGCCATCAACGCGTTGTATTTGATTAGAGTTATGATAATATAACTTCAAAGTATAAATCAAAAGAGATAATTAAGGCTTTGAGGCTAAGAGAGGTAGCAAGATCTTATAAATCTGATTAAGAAAAGCATTTCGTGAATTCTATTATCTATATTTTGAGCATTCGTCTAGTAATCATTGGTTGGTAAGTGAATATCTATCTACTTGTGTTGATAGGAGAGAAGTGATAACTTGATGACCTGGATACCTTTTTGAATCTCACTTCTTTCTTTCTAACATAACCAAAGATAGCACTTACAAACGTCTGGAACAGATCTTCGTTCCTTCCTTATCCTTTGCTTTCAACTTCCTGAAACTTCTTTCCCATTGTTCAATTAGTTCCCACTCTCCTTTACTATGGGATCCCTCGGTAATGATTGTGGAGGGGTAGCTCCCGGAGCTACTGCTGATCGCGGGGTAAAGCTTGTAAGTCTTAGATCTATATAAGAATTCCCACAATTCAAGCTAACTTTTTTGATTCGGAAGGAATTGAGAATTAAGTCTGAACCTCTTGACCCTTCCGAATCTTTAATCTCGTCCATCCCTCAATGTCCACGAATTAAATCCGAACCTGCATCAGCAGGCACACCATCCTCCTCCCGTCAAAGTTCTGAGCAACCCGTTAAAGATGATAATAATGAGATCGAAGATGATCAAAAGAAAGATATTACATCAAACACCACACCTTTCGACCTTGAAGTTGCCATCGCCAAGCTTGTCGATTTGAAGCTCACGACTTCAGATATTGACGCTGATCCTGCTACTGCCCTCCAAAACCTGGATAAACTAAGGAAAGCAGTTAAAGATACAGCTGTGCAATGTAGAGGCGGCCGAAATACTACTCCTGAACAATGGGAGAAAGTTAAGCTCTTTCTTTGCACTCTTTCACGCGTCACCACGGTTACACCTGCGTTGAGGTATGAGCCCTATCCTTTCATAATTCATATAGTCAAACAGTGACTCACTTTCAATATTAGCAAAGCCTTAAACCTCAAATCAGTTCTCGAACTCTTTACCAACCCGACAATGAAGTTCCCTCGAGAATACTTTGACATCGCACAAGAGTTGATAAAGAGAATCGAGGCCCAAAATGGCTTCCAAACTCCGTCGCCATCGCCTACAGACACCGAATCTATCAATCTCAATGACCGGAAGAGAAAATCCATTGACGATGGAACACCTGCGGCCAAGAAATCGAGGGAAAGTTCAACTTCGGGTTCTTCAGGACCGCCACGTTTACCCGATCCCAATCATCCTATTTGGGGGGATAGCGGTATCATGCGTGGCCTTCTATGGGACGGGGCTCGTCCGAAGCTCAATCCCGACACCGAACATCGCTTCAAAAGAGACTTTCGAGTTCACCGCCACAATGGTCTAACTGTAGGAGATTGTTGGCCCAAACAAATTGCTGCACTTCGTGACGGTGCACATGGTGAGTTTCTTCCTACACGATCCACGTTTATCAACAAATGTTGACTAAATTTCTATCAGGCTCCTCACAAGGCGGCATTTCCGGAAATGAGCGCGATGGAGCTTTTTCCGTCGTGCTCTCGAGCCACTATGTCGGCTTCGACCAAGATTCGGGCAGTAAAATCCTATACTCTGCGCCCAACGCCGAAAAGTCTGAATCCGCGACACCAGACTCGACGAATCAGGGTGTGAAAGCCTTGAGACGTTCAATCGAAACCGGAAGTCCCGTTCGCGTTCTCAGATCATCTCGCTGTGCTTGGGAATATAGACCAGCTGCGGGTATGAGATACGATGGCCTTTATCGGGTCACGGAGGGCACTGTCCAAACGAACGGAAAGGGAGGAAAGTTTTGGGCCTTTACCTTGAAGAGATTGAAACACCAGGATCCCATCCAGACTCATTTGCCCGATAGGGAGTTGATGGGTAAATTTGCTTTGGTTAATGATGGATATTAGCCAGCGTCGCGTCACTAGGGGTTTCGTCTTGGAATTTACACCGTGCAGCAAGATACCAATTATTATGATCGGGTTGTTAGTACTAGGGAATTGATTTTGGGAAATGCGGGAAACATTAACCAGTTGCTATGAAATTGTGAGCTTTCGGGATATTGGCACTAGGAAATAAAAGTTGCAGTTTGCGGGGAATTCAAATAACTAAAGGTTCAGAAATATATCGGTAATATTAGGAAATCAATAAGGAAATGAATATTTTCTATGTACTTTGGTTGTTTAACATCGATTGCAATGTTCATCACATCTTCATCGCATTCAATTGAATACTCACTGCAGATTGGTTGTAAGATTCGTAGAGTGTTGATTGTAATGTTCACTCTATACGAAGTATATTGATCTAGATACAGTGCGGCTATGAAATGATCGGATTGTGGAAGCAAAGTCTATACCATTCAATTGTACAAAAGGTGAAAGAACAACATGGGACATAATTGCCGTGGCCGTAACGACAGTAAAGGGCGCGACTTCCTAGAGCGCATTATAAGAAAGGACAATTTTGCACAAACGGCTCTACAACACGGAGAAATTCCTAGAACATGGAATCTATTTATTAAAATCTTAACTGTTTTCCCCAACCTGCATCAGCTAACCCATCCTATCCATCAACCATCCCCTGATTGTAGGTCCCCCCTAATGAATGAATATCATCATGAAATCATTCAACAACATACATCAATCATACATTACAAATCCTCATGAACATGAATCTTCATCTCATCTATAACAATGCATCTTCGATATTGCAGAACAACCCAGCAAGTGCTTGCTACCCCAAATCTCTATGCGGCTATGAAAATGCCCGAAATATATCTCCCAACTATAAATTTGGTGCAAGAAAAGAACGACCGAATAAATTATACTGTACTGTCTGAATTTTGGTATCCGAGAAGAAGAAAAACGCAAAGTAATGCTCAACGACGGTTGAAGTTAAAGTATCTCGACTATTCAAAGTGTTAGCAAGAAGATATCTCTTAATAGGGGGAAAAGTTGTGAACTTACAGCCAAGAAAATGATAATCAAATTCGACCCAATAAACGCCAAAAAGATACCCAAATCTCTCCATCTATTTCCAAATTCAAACCCAAGCGGCTCATAAAATTGTTGCCCATATTTATATGCGCAATATTCACAAGCACTGGTAGCATTATCGACAATATAACCAACTCCACCACCGGCGAAGTAGTTTTGCATATAATCACCGCAAGTCTGACCAGCAGGAGCATTGAAGCGGTTTAATTCCGCAGATGAACATTTTACTTCTCGGCCTTGGAGTTCGGTGACGACCATACCTCCGATGAGACGAGTGAAGGGATCGAGTTGGTATAGCCACGCGCGCCAGAACTTGGGGATTTGGGGCTTGGGGATTGTGACACCGCAGAAGAGGGCGAAGGTGATGATGATGAAGGGGTTGACGAGGGCGGAGATGAAGGGAGAGGGGGTGAGAGCTGCGACCATTTGACCGAGGGTTACTGAGAAGAGCTCGGTGATGAGGACCATGAAGAATTGGTAGCCGGCCCGGCTGGAAGCGGATTGGAAACCAGGCATGTAGTAGAGAGGAAGGAAGAAGCCGACGGCGCAGAGAATGGAGTAGGGCATTTCGGCCACAACGAGGGATGATGCAAAGGCGAATTGACTGTACATTTTTGAAGATGCTTCTCTGTAATAAATCATACGAGATAATGCGTATTTAGGTTCGACTTGAGCGAGAATAAGTGCGGGGAGAACGGTAACCTGGAAAATGACGAACACACGATATTGCAATGAAACCTTCGAATCGTCAAGATTTAAATAAGCGAGACCAGTAATAAGGGCGATGATGACGTGATTGAAGAGACGAGTGAAACCATAATTGGGGGATCTCCAGAAAGCCAAGTTAGTACGTGCTTGGACGACTCTCAATTGGTGCATTAATGGCGTAGCAAATTCTCTCTCGTCAACATGGGTATTGTTGCCAACCTCAGCAAGACGCTGTGTTTTCATTTGGGAAATACGGTCTTTGATATTGGCAAGTTCAGGAGAGTCGGCGAAGATATCGGCCCAGTCACGATCTCCAATTCTTGGGGCTTGACCGGCACCAATAGCATCAAGCATCCATTCGGCAGGGTTGGCATCGGATGGGCAGTCAGCTCCGTGTCTGTGGAAGTAGTCGAGAAGTACATGAGCATCCTTTCCAATATCACCGAAATAGACGCATCTTCCTCCACGCTGGAGAAGAAGCAGTCGGTCGAAGTTCTCGAACAAGGCTGCGTTAGGTTGATGAATAGTACAGAGAATAGCCTGCCCGGCGTTTGCCAACTTCTTCAAGAAACGGACGATGTTGAAAGCGCTTTGAGAGTCAAGACCAGAAGTAGGTTCATCCAAGAAGAGTAATAATTCAGGCTTGGCAGCGAGTTCGACACCAATAGTAACACGTTTTCGTTGTTCAACTGCAAGACCGTTTTCGGGATCTCCAATGATTGCATCAGCCATATCTTCCATCTCAAGGAGACTTAGAATTTCCTCAACGTAGGCATATTTTTCAGCTTGTGGGACATCGTAAGGTTGACGGAGATCAGCGGAAAATCGAAGTGCTTCTCGGACAGTTGCAGTACCCTCATGGACATCGAGTTGTTCAGCGTATGAAGTTCCTCTTTGGAAAGAGTTACCTGGCTTAATACCATCGACAAGAACATCACCAGAAATAACACCGATATTTTTTCTTGCAGCCAAAACATCAAGTAGTGTTGTCTTTCCAGCACCAGAGGCTCCCATAAGTGCGGTCAATTCACCCGGTTGGACATAACCGAAGATATTGTTCAAGAGACGTAATTCTCCAGCTGGAGTTGGGACATCATAATTCAATCCTTCCCAGGTCAAGATAGCCTTCGAGTTAATTTGAATTTCTGAGCCTTCTTCATCACTCTTTGTGGCACGACGCTGATCACGTTTGGTGGCCAGTGCTTGATTGAGCTCCTCACGTTCCTTGTTGGGTTTCTGATAAACTTTGGCAGCGTTACCGCCGGCGCCGAATGATACCCACTCTCCAAGAGTTGCGTTCGTAAATAAGAAAGCGGCGATCAAAGCCACGATGATACCAAAGTTTCTCCAGAGATCCGAAGGCTTGTAGTCATATCCTTGTGTGATGTAAGCACTGCCAGAGACTTTGTTGGATCCAGCAACACTTCCGGGAAGCGTACAGACTTGGTTCTCACTGCTATCATAACCAGGACCAGAAGGAACAAGATATGTACCTGTACAAGTCAAATCAATGCGGCTGAACTCATTTTCCATCAAAGCTGAAAACCCAAGACCAAGAGCGTTGATCCAGTAGATCCATCTGATCCAAACCTTTTCATTTGGATATTGAATAAGATATCCGGATGTGATGACGAAGAATGTAATGATTGTGGCGGCAAACTTAATCGCGTAATCGAAGTCAGGGCAAAGACATCCGACTGTTCTGAAGAAGAGAGTCATGGCCAGATAACCGCTAAGGACGACCAAGTAGAATGTGAAGAATGCCCCAGCATCTCTCACTAATCCGCACATAAAGTACACGATGATCGAGAACAACAAAATTTGAGCGGCAGCGAACGCAGTATCGACTATGATCTGAGCAATCCAGAGGGCGGACGGACGATGAAACGTGTATGATCTATGCTTATTCACGATTGGTCTACCAATCATAGTAGATGCCAATTCAGAGAACGCTTGGAAGGCATTGAACAACAACGAGATGAAGAGAAGACCACCTCTGGTGAATGCTCCGGCAGAAGTTTTGGGCAGATTAAGCCACACAGTACCCAATACAATTGCGACAGTGATGCTAGTAATCCAACTGACGACCAAAGAGAATTTGTCTTGCCACTTAATCAAATATTGTCGCTGCATCAAAGCCCAGATCTGCATGTAATAGGGGATAGAGTACACGGAAGACTTCGATGCTCCCTTGCGTTTGCTGTCAATCATGGCGACCTCAAAGTCATCATGGATTTTCTTGTCGGCGGTGACTTGCTTTCTGTATGCATCCATCTCCTCGCCCAAGCGAGTTGAAAATTTAGACTCCAAGAAAGCTTGAGCCAATGTCTCGGGGCTGTGCGGTGAATCCGCAGCAGAGCGACCAGTTGCATACTCGCGCTCGAATTCATCTGTGCAGCCAGTCAAAAAATCAGGGGTAGTTTGACGGGGCTTCTCTTTGAAGCCAAGACCTTCAAAATAGGCTCTGGCTTCAGTTGTCGGTCCAAAGAAGACCTCTCTTCCATCATCAATGACCAAGACTTTGTCGAATTGCTTGTAGATGTTCTCACTTGCTTGGTACAATGAAACAAAGGTGGTCGTCTTATAAATATTTGTCATGACTCGCAGAGATTTCGCATAATCAAGGGCAGTCGAAGCGTCGAGTCCTCTTGTACTATTGTCCCAAGCGCATACCGTACCACTTGTGACCATCATTTCCGCGATAGATACACGCTTCCTTTCTCCTCCAGACACACCTCTGACGAAGGCATTGCCCACAATCGTATTACGGGTGTGACTAATGTTGAACATTCGAAGGAGTGTATCGATGACTTTTTCCTTGAAATCCGCTTTTGACATCCCATGTGGACGCTTGCCCGGAGTTTTGGTATCGAGGGCGAAACCCAAGGTTTGGCCTACGGTTAGAGTAGGGTGATGGACATCGTCCTCTTGATTATAGACAGCTTCTCCTCTGTATTTCTTCGAAAATTCTTGAGCGTTAAAAGGGCCGTACAGAACTTCCCTATATCGAAATGTGAGCAATTGATTATCAAACAAACTTTAAACGATACCAGTATCCACATCAGGTAAAAATCAAAATAGACTTGGAAAAAATGGGAAAAGGATAATCTTACCCGTCCACACCTGTATAACCAAATCTTTGATTTGCAATGACCTTCAAGAAAGTTGTGCAACCAGACCCAGGTCTACCAAGAACAAGAACCATCTCTCCCGGCTTCACCACACCCCTGAAATTCTGCAAGATTTTTACTTCTCTGCCCTTCTTGCCTACGCCAAAGATATTCATCGCAGTTTCAACCACGTTGAAGAAACTGATAAATGCATCTGGGAATGTCTTGACAAAGTTTGTCACGCCCCCAGTTCCACGTACCGTGAGCCCATCCCATATCACCCCAATATGTTTTGAACGAATGCCTGAATCTTCTTCCGCTTGTCTGTTGCCTCGGAGGGTACTCTCCAAATCGAATTGCTCCGTCTCGGTATCAGCAAATGATTCGGCTGCCTTCTCTACATCCTTGTGGTCGGCGGTTTTAGACTTCGATCGGGTTTTAGATAATGCCTTGCTCTTCGTACTGATACCCGACAACTCTCGCTGAAGCTCAGCGAACTCAGCCTCGGCAGCTTTGATATCGATCCCCTGATTGGTACTGACGAAACCATTAGGGTTGGCGTTTCGTGCATTCTCTCGTTGGGTTTCGGCATCTTCAATCGATGCGCGAGCGGTGTTTGTAGTAGCTCCTATGGAAGGAGTTTCCTCCGTCTCTTTCTCCATGACGGCGTGCAAATGGTAAGGCTGCTGGTGCAGAATAAAATGTATATATAATTAAAAGGCAATCACTGAGCCTAAATGTGAAGTGGTTGTCCGCGGCCGGACGAGGTATCAGAAGGAGATCAGATTACCAATATTAAGAAATGTATATAATGTTGAAGAAATAAGATATGCTGCAATCAAAAAAATTGAGGCTTCATAGGCCACTTTCCTGGAATCTCGCTGGGACCTTCAAATATATATTTACAGCCCAAAAAAAGTCCCACTTGGTTCTAATGTCAGATTGTCAGGGTACCATTGGCGCTATCTGCATGGAAGCCTTCAAGGGCGCGTCCACCGTCTTTGAATCCTTGTACAGAGTAGATCTTTTGCTAGTATCGACCCCTTGGTGGATGGGTTATATGCACAGAAAATTGTTCCTCGGTGGGGGGGCAATTTGGTAACACTGTAACAGAGTTAACTGCCTCTCGAATTTCAGCTGCTCACTGCACTTCATTATTATCAAACAGAAAGCTGCTGTTGAAGAAGGTCTGATAGTCTGGATATTGGTTATCCGAAGATCCGAAGAGGCGTACATGCCCAGTGATTACTTCTTTGTTTTTTTACGCTACTCTTCAATATGAGTAAACATGAGTAAATATGAGTGATGTCAGAGTTAAGTGTTGTTTGTTTGACTCATGGGTTATTCTTGTTGAATGATGAATTATTGTAAGTAGTGACAGCTTTACTTCAAAGGAAGTAGTGAAGCACTGGCCAGTTAAACTGAGACTAGTCTTGAAAAGAAGATATTAGCCGCCACTTTTATCTAAATTTGAAGTCGGTTTACAGCTTCATCACTTGTTCCAGATCGAAAACCTTATTAAAGGGTTTCTAAATTCTCTCCCACCCGCCTACTCCACAAAAGCAGCATGGGTTTCATTATTTGGCCAGCAGTTACAGTAGTGAAAAGAAAACCTACTAGGTATTAACCTATTAACCTTAACGGAGTATAATTGTTTAACATAAAAGAAGGTTTAACCAATGATCACCTTGTAGTTCATGTAAAATCCTTTGATTAGTCAAAAATCTCACCGAATTTACTTTTTAATGACTCGAGAGTCAAGTAAGTCCCTTGCTATTCGGACATAGGAAAACTCCAAAGTCCGCAACCCGCCACTTGTTAAGTAAGGAATAAGGAATGAAAATCCCTGCGTCAACTATACAGTCTACTGTCTATGTAACTATATTGAAGAGTGGGATTTTTATACAACAAGAATGAACTTCAAGTCAAATCTGCCAAACACATGGTCCTTTACTTCCCCAGATGACTATTAACAACTTACTTGGCCTAGTGAAAAGTATATTGGCATTTACAAGTAGGGAAATCATAAAGAGCTACCGGTATCATTTCTAATCCGACAGCCGAGTTGACATCAGATTTACGATTGAGCTTCGCCATGGCCGTCAGAATATAACGTAAGTTTTGCACAGTTTGGATACAGGCCAATATCTGAACCGATGATTATAGCACTCGTTGCTTCTACGGTGAGCTGCTTCTAATTCACCATGTCTTCGATTCTTCACGAGCAATCAATCTATCACCCACAATCATCACACCGTATTTGGCATCACAACGCGATTTGTGTGGATCTTTCAGGCTTGTAAGAGCTACTATCCCCTCCCCTGAGCAAAGGTTACAAAATTGGGCTTGGAGAAAGCCAAAAATTTAACCTTTGCTTAGGGGGGGGGATAGTAATTCATCGTGGCTTCAACGTAAATCGGGGCCGGAAAAGGGGGCAAGGGGGGCATCTCATTCCTGAACAGTGAAGAAGCAGCAGAGAAACGAGCAAGTTGTCATAACCTTGTATGGATTTAAAAGATCTGTAGCGAGAATTACGATCAGATCAGCCTGCAACGTGCCAACGTGCCAACGTATGCAAAATGCTGTTTATCAGCATGTGTATCTGCGCGCGCCAAAAGTAAGACATTTCCGCCGTATCGGCGGCTTTCCCTGCATGCAAATAACGCAATACTCAGCACTTCCCATCCATATTTCACGATCAAATCTCAAATTTCCTCTCGAGCAAATTTACCTACGCTCCAGATGATTACTAATATCAAATCTCGAGGCAGAGGTCTTTGTTCGTTATCAAGACCAAACCCAATTCCTTCCACTTCTCGATGAAGAAAGGATGTGAATAGCTTCACAGTCTGCACTTGCTAGAATTTCTAGGCTGAAGCTGAACTTAGCATGAAATGATAAAGAACATTCTAGAGGTTTAGGTACTTGACTGAGAAGCAATCAATGAATAATCGCTGGCTAATTTCGTAGAAATGTGATCACTATCGCATCTTCGAAGATACAAACGCCCAGAACTTTCTGTCAAAGAGTGCATGTCATAAGTGTGGTAGGATACCAACATTGATGTCTGAGTGGACATCAAGGTATCGTATTATATCTTTGAAATTATGAGATGAACCTCATAACTCAGATATAAAATCTTCATCTGGTTGTGGTTGTGGTACGAAGCTCCCTATGTCGACAAGCAAGAGGGGTTCCCATGGGCCGAATTGTTCTCTGTCTCGGTACTGATTATGTCTTCACTTTCACCCCATAGAATTAGGGTTAGGAGTGTATCAAGAACACTCACTGGCGCCTACGTCAATATTTTCTCTTTCCCCATTGCCCCTAATCGACTTGAACTTCAGATCGCCCATTTCGAGGGGAGAATTCTTTTTCAAGCATGCTCTCACATGGGAATAAAACTGAAATATTACCTCAATAGGTTCTCAATGATACGAATCGTCGAGCCATGATAACGAGCAAAAGCTTGCTAAATTTTAATTGATTGTGAGATATTATTCTGCTAATTTACAACTGATCTTGGTACCCTGAACGGTTTTTACTCGAGAAAATCTGATCTGAGTTGATCATGGTGTAATGTAGCGACGTGAAGTAAATCGGCGCCATGGAACTGGTACATCATGCATGAAGGCAGGCCTCTCATGTTTGAGAATGGGATCAGGGACTTGCTCCTGGCTGAAGCATCTTGACATGGTGATGCAACGAGAAGCCAAGTAAACAAAGAGTTCCAGAAAGCTGGCCCAGCATGAAAATCTTCACACTCTTACACCTGACTCCTGTTTGGCTCAGGACTTCTAAGTCTCTACCAAGAGAGCTTGACGAGGAGAAGAAGAATGGAATTATACTTGAGGAAAAAGAGTACAAAAGTATAATCTTACATTCCTTACAATTAAAGCTGTACCCTCAATACCTTGATAGATGCTTCCGTAAATCTCACTCTGCTGTCAAAGCCTTAGCGGATACCTACTCATTTGCTCCATGTTTTCACAGACCGCTTGGTGGCAACTCACAGTTTCAGATCCTCAGATCCATGGCTTTGATGTGGCTCCTGTGGGAAACCTCAAAAGTCCCACAAATACAGCTGTACGCACTAGCACAACGTCGAGATCTAAGTCAAATTACGGCGGAGGAGGTACACGGCTATAGTCAACAGAACGTTTTCTGCAGCTTGCTTGCATGGAAATTGCATGGTAAGCAGGGTGAAGGACAGTACATGTGGTGGCATGTCCGTTAAGGATTATTTGTCCTCGGGAATCGATAGCTTACAATAGTGAACGGGTATACAATGACGGGATATCTTGACCGCCGAAATCTTGTGGCTAGTTGAGACTGTAAGACGGAAGGAAGGAATGTTCTCCACTATGCTCGCCAGTCTAATTCTGGTCCTCTTTACAGTTCTTTCATTGCTGATCGATCTGAGCTTTATATCCTTTATGGACGTCAGCAATATTACAAAGGCCTTTTTCATACTCGAAAACATTGTTCTGTACGCCCGTGCCTGCCACTCCTGGGTATGGAACCAGCCCATCTCAAGTTATCACTGGCATCGTGTCACAAAGAACATTCTGGAATTACAAGGAGTACGACCGATTGTACATGTACATCCATCCATTCTTTCAGCATTCACTCCACCCTCTTTATATGCCAACTGCAAATTTGACTCTGTGATGTTTGATAGAGAGTTCATTTCCATAATCGATGTCGCATTTGATGTTGTAGGTTATGTCTTCAATACCGCCGCACTGCACAGTCTCCTATATACTGCTTAAGCGTCGATGGATTACGTCATCTGCGAGCAGATATTACCTAGTAATTAGATTATCAAAATCTTCACACTAAGTATTATCGTGAACTGAACCTCTAATACAATAAAACATACTGTACATCACTGTACCACAATCAATACAAATTCCGTTCGCTTAGATACCCTTATGCAACCCATCTAAAAGTCACTAATGTACCTTTCCGTATTATTTCAAGTCCAGTAGCCTTAAGCACTACTGTGTTAGAGAAACGTGGTTGTAAGGATGTCTCCAGACTGCATAGGTTTGGCACAGGTCTGCACAGTCTGCACCGAGAAATGGCTCGTTGGATCTCTCAATTTAATATATGCACCAGTGATATTACCTCAATCACTAGCCACATAAGGATGAGAGTAGATATGGGAGTCATAGGACTGGTGGCTTATGGAAGCTGATACTGGAGGTGATATTGAAGGTGGGAATATGTCCCGATGTACTTCCCCACGGGGTTAGTTGAGGTTTATATGAACTTCTTATCCCGTGGTGTGGGGGTCTCTGTGTATTCATATTGTATCTTTGCAAGACTTCATCCTTTTATTTTCTATTCTTTACCTCTCCTTTCCTTATTTCTGGTTCTCGTTCAATCGAGTTGGGCCAAAGTACCTACTCGAACCTTAATCATCCCCCAAAATGGCAGATCTTCAGATCCATGCCAATTTGGCGATAGCAGCAGCAGCGTTTTATACCATTATGTTCTGCTACAGTGGGTCTGCGAGTATACATATGCTCGACATCTGAAAAAGGTGGGCTTGGGGGCAGATGATTATTTGATTATGGGTGCATTGGTAAGTTGATTCTCGAACCTGTATCTAAATTGCTGGAGGAACAAATGTTGACGATACATATGAAGGTCTTTGTGATCGGTATGGGCGTCGCTATAATGGCTGGTGAGAATATACTATTAATTGTTTGGAACCAAGAGAAAAGGCACTGATATGAGAAAAGAGGTCGGACTCAATCAACTTGGATATCCCGCACCCGCACCATCCACCCAAATCGGGAAACCCAACTCAAACGTCGTACGTCTACCCCCTCATCATTCCTTCTTGGCTTCCCCCTAGTCCCCTCCATCCTAAACAAAACCCCGGCATTCTGGCCCGGCAAGCTTCTCCAAATCCCCGCCCTCGGCCTCGTAAACCTCTCCCTCATCCTCTTCTGCCGCCGCGTCTTCACCCGTACCGCCGCTCCCCGCCTCAACATCGTCACTTGATTTATGATCATCATAATCGTCATCTGCACCCTTTCATTTTTCTTCCCCATCCTTTTCATTTGCGGAACGGATTTCTCGGCTTATTGGACCAGCACGATTGTGGAGAAGGCACGTTGTGTCGATACCGATAGATTCCATAACGCGTTTGCAATTAGCGCTCGACCCTTTCTTTCCCCCTGAACTGAACCGATGGTGGGAGAGCTGAAGCGTGTATATTTTCATAATTCACTGTACAATCCATCACATTCACTTTGAGCACAGAAAGCGGCCGATTATTCCGAGAGAAAAAAAATCAGAAGTTCTGTTGCACATCTGAATAATTGATTTATCGTGATTTTGTTCAATTGAATATGCGAATTGAATGCGACAATTGATGTCGCATTTGTTCAGCCTGCGTGGATTCCTTCTTAAACTCCCTCAACATCAGCCTTTGGAGCCAATGACTAACTATAAATAAAGACATTTGGTCTGCGTCTCACCGTTGCCCGTAAAAGAGGTATTCTTGCCATCTTCTCCCTAGGAGCCCTATAAGTTACGCCCAGATACAATGATAACACCACTACCTCCGAGACCCAAGCTAATATTGAGACACGAAAGTACAATCGCCGCATCAATTGTAAAAATGATGGTATTTATCCAAGCCACCGCCGTAAACTACGACCCCCATGCCGACTTTGAATGTAAGTCCTTCCGAGTTCCCCTACCACTCCCCCTGAGTCCACCTCGCTAATTCCTCACCCCCACCCCACCAGTCATCTGTACCTCCGGCCTCTACTGGTCCATGATCGAATCGGGACTCGGCGTCATCGCCGCCTGTCTCCCCGCCCAATACGGTCTCCTCAATACCCAAGGCGTGCAATCCCTCGTCGCCAGCGTGCAATCCGCCATCTCGCTCCACTCGATGCGAAGTAGCAGTCAACATCCCAGCAACGAAATCCCGAATACTAGAGAAGGAAATATGTATGGAAAGCACATGGATGGAAATGGACATAGAAACAGAAGCCCAGAAACAAAATTAGAACCCTGGGCCACAGGCCATGCAAGCGATACCCAACATATTACCGCGCATGCGGAGGGACCGGCCAGGCATGAGAGAGAAGGGGAGTTGGAGAGTGGGTTGGGCGAGGAGGGGGAGGTTCTGAAGAGTCAGAGCGGGATTGTGGTGACGTATAGTTTTGAGAGGAGGGCAGGGTTGGCGTAGATAGAGGTTTTAGACGAGGGGAGGTTGAGTTGGAGGTTGGATGTTGGATTGGATAGGATAGAATGTTAGAGATATATAATTTGCGTTTTATTTGTGCTGGAAATTTTGCTCTCGTAATAGAATATCCGTGCCACATCAAGAAGGATGATGCTATTATTTTGCTACTAGGATAGACTGTATATTTGCTGTTGAGTAGATAGTTGGTGTTTAATTAATCCATTTTCGAATCTAAACCTTCATATTACAAGCTATAGCAGTATATCCGGAGCTCTTTTTCCAAAATATTCATTGTAAAGATCCAATTTGTATTGAGAGATCCCAACCACTTGAATGATTTGATACATGTGAGATATGTATGATCCTTCCTATATCAAACATACATTCACCCTTAGATATAAAGAGTTTGATCTACAAACAACTCCCGATAAACTGCCATCAAAGGCACAAGCTTTAGAGTATATATCACAATAGACAAATCCATCCGAGAAACCAAAATAATAAAAATCATCGCTTATTATTGTATCATGATATTACAGGCGCCCTTCGTTCTCAACAGCCTCTCGTCCCGCTAGTTTGACTCCTCAAGGCGGACCAAACATTCCTTATCGGCTTCTGGCTTCTCATTGCCATTTCCCTCAACATACAACTTTTCCACTAAAACCTTCATTCTTCGCTTCGCTTCCTCCAACCCCATCGTTTGTTCTTCTTTCTCTCTCTTCTCACATCCATCATTCCCATTTCCTCCATTCGCCTCTTGTCCCACCTTCTCCTTCTCATCCCTAGAACCCCCATTCGAACGCGGCACGACCTCTTTAATCTCCTCAACCCCCTCCCTCCTAACCACCACAACCCACTCCACCCGCCTCCCAACATCCCACCACTTTCTCCCACCCACATCCTTCACCCTCTTCCACCATCTCCTCCTCTCAAACTCCATATTCTTCTTCATCCTCAAACTCTCCTCCAACCCCATACCTCTCGCCTCTTCAAAAAGCCCCCTCGGCTCCCTCGCTTCAATGGCCTCGACTCTCCACTTCTTCTCCACAGCCCCACTACTCGCACCTGCTCCCCTTGTTGCACATAAAATAAGTTCTCTCTTAGCCTCCTCCCCCAACCCTTCTACGACCTCCTTCAAATACCCCTCTTGCATTTGCCTTTCCACCTCGCTACTTTGCTTAATCTCCATTCGAATGCCATTTCCATGCATTTTTCTCCTCGCCGCATCTTTGAACCTTTGTATCAAACCTTCAATCTCAGCGGAATTCGATGCTAAAGATTCAGAAGTCCATTTCTCGTCAATCGGCTCTACCTGTGAAGACCACGGGATCCCCATAAGTTTGACACGCAGATTGATCTTATTGTGAGCAGGTATATGGCGAAGAACCCATGTTTCGTAGCGTATCTTAATTTCCTGCTCCTTGACTAAATTGGTTGTGTTTGATTCGTTGACTGCAGTCTGTGCAGACTCTAGAGAGTGTCTATCTTTTAGTGGAGGGTTGACTTCTGGAGAGTCAAAGGGGATGGTTTTATCCCCAGAACCTCCTAATTTGTTGGAGAGAATGATGTTGGATTTAAACGTTGAAAACATTGGTGTTTTGAGCTCTTGCTCTTGAACACCCATGAAAGTATAGTATTTTCGGTAACCAACTGGGTCTAGATCTCTGTAAGCCTTTTCCAACCTATTCACCGTTTTCGGCAAACAATCCCAATCCCAGTCCCAGTATTCAGGATCCGGCAGATAATTATCAATCTCCGTATATTTTTGATGGCTATAAGAGTCAGAATATTAACTAGTAGCTATGTCTTAAAAGGAAAAAAAATACATACCCAAAAGCTTTTACCCACTGCATGCCACTACCCAACGAGATGCATAATTCGAGCACACTATCGCTTTTCCGACGAAGACCTTCTTTCTCGCCTTCCTCAACAATCTCTGTCTGACTTTCTTTCGCCATCGCAATCCTGACCATCACGCTCTTAATGCTGGTTATAAAAGCCTTAAGTTCTGATATCAACGGTTCCAAGATTACGCCAGTCAATGTGATATTTTCTGGCACCAACGGAGCTAGGAAAAAAAGAATTGCGCTTATTTTTGTAAGCATGTCATCGACTTCATCATCTGTCACCTTAAGGCTACACGATACGAAGAACAAAGATCTGGCTTCCTCTGCCAACTGAAGAAGAGAGGAGACTGTAGTGATGCGGGTGGAGGTTAAGGGATATGGCAGCAAAGTAGTTGATGAAGAAGGAGAAATATGGCTAGTGTTTGCCATGACCGGAGGAGTGGACAAATCACCAGGATCTGCCACAACTTGTTGACTCGACGAGGAAGACATGATGGAAGCTTAGGTATCGAGTGTAGATATTTTTTTAATTGTGTTATCAAAAAATCAGTGTAAACCAGGAAACAAAGCCAAAGACTTCAAGACTTCAAGACTTCAAGACTTCAAGACTTCAAGACTTCAAGACTTCAAGACTTCCACCCACACTTAACCAAGAAACCAACGCTAGGAAATCACGCTACAGACGGAAAGTGAATACATCTAACCGTGCCAACATACCTAAACATGGAAGCCTTATTAGCACGCACTAAGCAAGATATAGACCCACCTGGGTATCAACACACCATCCGTGGACCGTAAGGCTGAGCATATATACCCACCCGTTCATCCCAACTATTGCCCCACTTCGATCGATCCTCAAAACTCGGCCACACCCGAAGGATTTGAAACGGGGGTTGAGTAGTAACGCGATTATGGAGTATATCAATTCACTCCTCTGCAATCCAACACTTACAATCCACATGCTATGAGAATTTGATAGAGCTTAAACAAGACATTCATGAAAAACGAACTAGAATTAAGAATACATACCTATAATTCACAGCACCCAAGTAAGATCAAGAAAAACAAAAGCACACGAACTATTAACTACTAACTACCAACGAATGTAATAAGTATATGAGCGCTAGCATATGAGGAATGTTGGTTAAACAATGGCCGCCGGCGGGCCCCTATATGGCCTCTGCACTCCCAGCTTCGGGACGGGGTAAAGCCTTTAGCAAACAATGCACAAGTTATAGGTTCCCTTGAACTCATACTGACGCTGTAGAGTAATATATTTTCGCTAAATTCAGTGCTACCGTTACCGATAACTCTTTTTTCATTGGGGTCAATAACCCGTGTTGTTTTACCAAATTTCCGTCCTAGCCATTCGCTCCCCTCATCATTTTTATAATATCCCTCACTCCAATGTCAGTACGCATCAATCATCTAACAGGTTTCAGTGCCTCCCATTCTCCCATTTCATCATTATCGCCCAACAAGTCTACTGGTCTCTGCGGTATTTCTGGCTTTGCTCCCCCATCATCCACCTTCCTTCCCGGCCTTCGAGGTTGTGGTGGTGGGGGTGGTTCCACATTACTTCTTTCCAAACCAGAAGTGGCCCTTCTGGCAGGCGGCGAAAAATCTCTATATTCTCCAGGTACTGATACCGGGGCTTCTTTCGATCGTGAAGCCAAAGAAGAGGTCGAAAGTGTAGGTGAGACAGAAGAAGATGCTAGATGCACTGGCTTTCTCGGAAGAGGTGGAGCTTTCTTGTATGAGGAGTGTGTTGTCTCAGTAGATGCGCGGCGGATGAGCTGTGGAGGAGGAAGGACTGCTTTCTTTATCGCGGTCGGAGTTGAAGCTGAAGAATTGCTCGCTATTAGTTGAGGTGGAGGAAGTATCGCCTTTGTTGGTAGGTTTGGAGTTGAAGAATTTTTTATGATCGAATTTCCAGTTCTGTTTTGAGTTGAGGGATCAAAAGGCGGTGGCAGCTTTCGTTGTGTTGTGCCATTCTTCGTCACAGGACTTTGTGAAGACGTTTGCTGTGAATTGCTTCGCGAAGACATGCCTGGTCTTGGAACGGTGACCCAATCAGGCTCATCGGTAAAAGTCCACGGATTGCTCGGCCTCTTTGGATTTGGTACTGCATCCTTTAAATTGCTCGGGGGTTGGACGTGACTTCTCGCAAGTTTTCCTCCGTCAAGCCACCATTTCCTCTGATCTGAACTTGCAGGCGGTAGGCCAGGCTCGATGCTCTCGAATCCAATCAAATCCTCGTCATCTGTGCCATCCATCTTTGAACTAGCCGTCGCACCGCCAATTTCCTCTCTCCTTCTATCGTAAATACTTCTGCTTAGAGATTCACGAATAGATTCATCGACGATGTTCACAGTACATTGAAAAGTTGCATAGACAGGCCTGTGGTCGGAGAAGCGCAGGGGCGCAGTGTTGTAGTTAATTTGACGCAAATTGTTACCTTTGCGGAGGATTCGGTCAGTCCAGGCCGGAATTCTGGCCTTTTCACTAGTATCGTATGTATCGGTACCGATATCAAATTTATACGTTGGCATGAAGGTAATCCTTGACTCGGAATAGTATTGGAATGTTAGACCAGCTACCATTTGGAGGTTTAGCTATGCTTTTGTTAGTGTGTGTCTTATTTTGCGCCGTGCTGTGAAAGCTCACCTGATCATTTTCGTATAGAGTTTCCAGGTCACCCATTTTTATGAGTTGCTTGACCTAGAAGGACGTCAGAATCAACATCAGATTTGCAGAGAAATTTACTTACCCGCTCAGATGCAAGCCCAATACGGTAATTAAAGTCTCCCATCCAAATAACCGTGTCTGTAATTCCGTTACTGAATGATCTTGGGAACTATTTGGACTCACTTACCATGATCATCAATGCCTCGATTCCTCTGGAACCTCAGTCCATGATGGATAGTATGATAATCCCTATTCCGCTCCTCGTAATTACCAAATCCGGCAGCTAGATGCGCAGTCACAAAGCAGATCTGAGTATTTGCATAATCCATGCGAATCGAAACAGCTCCTTTATTACCAGCCATCCCAGACATCCCAGTCTTTTTGACGCTGCCTTCGACATTTTTGATATTTGGGAGAACAGAAGCTCTGACGAATACACACAGAGCAGCCCCCACGAGTTGGCCGCTTCGTAAAAGTACATAGTGATCTGAACCCGCTGCACGAGCATGTTTATTTAAAGTCTTTCGCACAGCCTTTTCCCATGCTTGTTTCCTTGTTGGATCACTATTCATAATTTGCTGAGGACTAAGTTCCACTATTTCTTGGAAACCGACTACTACGATCTCGGGCTGTTGCTGTGACTTCTCAAGCTCAGGACATAGCCATACCGACAAGTCTTCTTCTATACCAGATGTACGTCCATTAAGATTGAAACTTCCAGCCCATCTAAACCATTAAGTCAGCACATCAATGATGAGTAAAATGGAAATAGTCTTACATATTTATCACCTCAGAGGATTGGAACTCTGAGCTACGTTTGTTGAGCTCAGCCGTCACATAATCATTAATTGGGTCGAACAAATGCACAGGGACTTGCCCTACAAGTCTACCCAAGAGTACATCAATAGTATTCTGTCGCCCCTTGTCCGCAAAATTGTTTATGTATAATCGGGTGGCACTCTTCCGTGCATCAGCAATTGCGCCAGCGATCGACATCTTGCCATGTCTCGTAAATGACGACTTAAGAGCTCCTGTGCCTGCATATATTCGTGAAAGAGCATCGCCATTATCAGCCCACATGGTTGAATGACGCATCCAGAAATCAGAAGTACCTCTAGCTCCCCTATGCATAAGAAACGACTCTATTGCCATTTGAGATATGATAGTTTGAATAAGATTTGTCCTATCCAAGCAATCGAGACAATTAGTTCTAAACACCCCCTCTTGTTGTAATACGACAACTGTTCTTCGGGTTTGTGTGCCAGGAACATCTTCAGTTTCTTCAATTTCTTCGGACAAATAATATGCAAATCCATCTGCTGAGTTCTCAATGATTCTTCTAATCATGCTAGCTGCCTCATATCCTTGAGGGCCTTTTGTCTCGGCGTGAAAATCATACTCTGTGACTCTAAGCAGTTGATGATCTTTAGACTCTTTCTCTTCCGTCTTGTTCAATGACGAATGGCGAATACCATATTGATAAGATCTAGTGATTTCAGCTTCGCCTGCTTTAGTTTCGCTAAGCAAATTGACGACATGAACTGCGCCATAGTTCCGCTCCAATTCCTCAAAATGTTTGTCAAAGGCTGGCTGAGTACCCTCAGGCGATCTGGTTATGGTAATCTTTTGTTGACCTGGAATTAAACCAGGCGCCTGCTCAAAAAATATCGGGACACTTCCTCTTATTTGGGCGTACGAGAAGCAGACACCAGCTGGTTTCTCACCCGCTTGCTCCGATGAATATTGTACATTGGCCGAGGGACTCCAGTATACTGTTTCTGATTCGACGAAATTTGCCACATTTCCATCATCATCGATTCCTCGACTATTAAACCGGGTACCGGCCCGTCGACAAGACAATCGAGATATCAAAGTGAGAGATGATGGGAGACCTGATCTTGATGTTCTTAAAGGATCAGAGGCCGGAGGTATAGTGATTGTGAGGACAAAACCTCGAATCGCGGATGTAAGGATTCCAGATTTGTCTAAAGCCTCTCTCTCATGTAGTACAAGTCGAGATCGAAATTTCCCCAAGGGGCCAACCATGTATGAGTTCCATAGGAATGAGTCGTCGAAAGTCTCGACATCATTTGTTGTTGCATCTGTAGATCTGCAATTCATAAGTGCCTGGTATCGTGGGGTATATCAATTTTACTTACCGGTCTTGGAGTCGATTTGTGAGGTCGAAGTTTGTGCTATAATAGAAGCTTCCATTGCCCAACAACTTCTGCAGCTCAGTACACGGGTGTTCCACTATCGGATCCCGTCGGCTTAAATTCTGGCCATATGAATCTTCTACGTTATAAGGATCCAAATTGTCCGTAAAAGTATTGTCGTACTCCGCATTGTTTAAGCAATAGAATTCTACCCCTAATATCTTTTCAACCGTCTCTCCAGGCCTCACCTGTGCGGCTCTTGTTGTGCCTGTTATGACGCAAAGGAATATATCATTGCTGACAGTGATCAGTCCAAGTGTTCCATGGACTGGCATAGGACTCAAAGTCCGGTATTCGCTGAGGTCAACTGAAGAGACATCTGCGAACTCTACCATACACTTGGGAACTGCGACTCCATCGCCAGAAGCACGCGGATGAACTGGGTAAATCGGATTGAGTAATCCATTGGTTATGGAATCGTTTGTAGAAGGACTATGGCGAAATATGAGAGTATGGGTAGGCGTCACAAGAGCAATTGAGCGGTGGGGGTATTCGCGGAGAAGAACGCGAATAGACATGATTGAGCTGAGAACTGATAATGAAATTGATTTGATGTACTATTGATATTAAGTAGCATTTTGATATTTGCCCATGTTACAAAAGCATTGCTATTTGGATGTGCGATACACCAAACAGGACTTTGTCTGAGATTTTGTGTTTGGCTGGCTCCCATTAATTATTCTGCCAAATATCTACTGAGGTAGGTACGAAGTACGGAGTACACCTTTTACCTAGGTACACTTCCAAGGTGGTTGCTTCACGTCGTCTCACCGCTTTAAGATATTTTTATGCCTCAAGTTCAAGGCCTCAGCTGTAAATTCAAAACTCTGGAGGTTCATTCTCACTTCGCACTTCTTTATAAATGAATTGGAAAGCTACTTTCCAGTCCTATATACTACGTATGTCAGGCTCAAAGCTGTGACACTAGTAGTACTGTTCTCTACGAACAAAGCTCCCGTTCGTTGCCACTTTCCATGAATCTTAATTCGGAAGTCGAGTTACATGGCTCACCGGCAGTGATAGAATTTGTATCCACGTGCATGAGCGTAGCACACAAAGCTGGAGCTCTTTGAGATTTGTACGAGCTGTGATGCCCGGGATTTTGGAATTCACCGAGTCTGTTTGGATCCATTATTTCCTTCAAGCCACTTGGTGAGCCAAGCAAAACCAAGCCTTTCCCAACTGCTATACTACTGTATGTACCGCACCCTCCATGTCCACCAACTTCCAAGACGGAAAATAATGCACAGTTTCCTAAAAGCCCTGCTGCCTCAACTTCCATTTTGAGCATATCTGATATCTGATGTGGTATAGCTGCAAGATCGTTAATTCGATCATTGTGGGCTGTGCTTTGAAACAGTTCGTGGGGGAGTGCATATTATTAGGGAAAAGGAAACAAAAACGTCCCTGTTTGTTTCGCCATATCAGAACGGTGGCTGAAGGTACTAGGTAGTGCTTGAGAGTACAGGCTAGGATTCAAGTCTCCATGTTAGTGGTATCGAGGTTCGGAAAAAAAGCCAGATCTGCCTAGGTTTATCATACGAGGATGATGGAGGAGAAACTTCACGTATCGTAACCGATAGTAGAGCATTGTTGGTATACTCGTCGTATAGAGGTTTGTTGAAGTGTAACATTTGTTCTAGTATATTTTGAAATTGATAGCCTCAGCCGCGACTTCTCCGGAATCTTTCATGCCGAGCCATTAAATTGCTGTAAGTTACTGGAGAACTGACAGGAGTCACAGGACTCACAGGAGGTCTCGAGTCTCGACTCATCTAAATGAAGTATGCATTACTATTACCGGTATGACGATCGAATTCTTGATCCTTAATCGTAACTTCGTAAGAAACAGAAGAGAAGAGGCGCTTTGACGGCTGAAATTACCCGCTCCAGTGCTGACACTTGCTGACGACGTAGGAATGCTGTTGGTGAGATTGATGCAATAACACCTTTGCCTGTACTAGGTATTTTCTGCACGTCTCTTTAACAGGAAGGAATTGAACAGTTGGAAATCAATGATCGGAAGAGAAGCTTTTGTACTTGCTGTATTATCTGAACCTTGGTTTGTTGGTGTACGACGTACGTACCAAGTGCAAACATATTTGGGTAAGTTTCTTTGGAAAAGTTTACCCCTTCATTTTGTGATGATCTCGTTCTTCTTCCTTTCGCGACTTTTGAACAACTTCTGTACTTTGACGGTTTTCGAGTACTCTACCCGGGAGTATAGTATTCCTACGTTGACACGGTTGAGTAACAATCGATAAAAGGTCTATGAATCTAGGTGTGATTCTACTCCGGCCAATCAATTAGATAGATACCTAGTTTTCGGAGAATTGTGTATGCGAGGCCTTCAAGAAGGTCTGATTCTAGAACAGGTATTCTAAGATGAAAGTGGCTAGAAGTGGCCGGAAATAACCGGGGATAATAAGAGTCCGGGATTACATGATTTTATACCTTAATAAGCCTAATTATAGATCCTACCTACTAGATAATCCACTTTCATTCATCTCAGTTATATCATTGGCTCAAAACAGTCGTTTAAAAAGCAAGATTTACGGTATATATCAAGAATAATCATTATTCTATCATGAGTATTTTGAGTATTAGTCAGCGTAAACAGTCCTTATGCAGGGAGAAAGGCAAGATCTTCACAAGGCTTGCTTATCCAGTGACTACCCGCTATTTTACTCCATGGCTGTTCCACAAATTTCAAATTCGACCCGGCTAGATCTTTCCCAAAGAATCTAAGTTAGACCAAAAGCCTTCTCTTCTTCCCAGTTCGTTCCCAACTTCCCACGCTACTAGTATGATAGTACATACATATAGAATAATTTCAATCACTACCCGCATTACCCCTAAGCTGCTGCCCTCACTAAGAGTCCCTCTCTTTACTATCCTCACTACTCAATAGTTACTATTCACACTATCCCTATCGCTTCTCCATGCACTACCCACACTCACTACTCCCACTCTAGACTTCACTACTTTGAAGGTTTGAACATTGTGTAGCTGTCTCGACCTTGCATTCAATTCTACTATCGACCTTTCACCCATATCATCCAGTTTGACCCATGCCCGGTTCATCTTAATATTACCGTATATATATCTCACCCTAAATCGAAAATTATTGCTAAAGGTTCCATTGGAGTTGAGGTTCAATGCTTTGGAACTCAACTTGATGCTCTTCGAGACTTCGACCAACAGTAGTGTCCACTACCATAGGCCCCAGTGCGGCTAACGGCCATTAAACCGACCCAGACTCATCCAGTCCCATTATAAGTTCCAGTGTTTGTTTAGACTTTTGCATCCAGGCCCTCTAGACACTCTATTTGTTCTCTCATCCCAATTGAAAAATTGACACCCTCATCTATCACAATTTTAGTTAGAACACTTCTAATCTTCTGTCATCGAGCAGAAGTCTAGAATCACTTCGCGCATAATTCGAGTTGCCGGGGTTTCCGTTCTAGGCAATACCGTCAGTCAACTCTCACCACTCACCAGAGCATTTTCTCGCCGATCAATAGAGAAAGCCCCACTGCTGGGGGAAGATCCAATCTCATACGGGTACTTTGGCAACTCATTCGCTCTGTCAAAAGCATACCTCTTACCAATTCCATTGCACATTTTCGACGACCACCTTTGATTTGATCAGTTTGACTAAGGCAGGTAGCTTGCGAAAGGCCTGACTAAATGCTTGATGCAGTCATACCCACATCCAAACAACAAAGTGGAATGCAAGAGCCACGATATCATCGTGAGGGTTTTGAGGGAAAGCCCTGCACTTCGAGGATATATAAACCCCATCGTCAAAGAACTAGACGAATTCCCATCAAGGCTCCGATAAAGGGTCAACTTCTTCAGAGGACGGGGGAAGAGACGTCGGATGTAATGAGATCGGAGACACGAGTACCACACGGTCTTATAGACAGACAGACATTGTGCTTGCCGGACTTTTCAGAGGACTCAATACTGCACAGTGGCGATGAAGGCTTCACAAACATATTAGGTCGATACTTTATTGCCGCGGAAAGCAATGCCTCGGAACGCCTAGTTAAATTGAAGTCTCGGCTTCGCAAATCCGACACTTACGACTTTTGGAGAGTACTGATGGAGGAAATGTGCGATATAACAGGGGCGCAATGTGGATTGGTTGCTAAACGAATGTTGATGGATGATCAAAATACCGCTGTTGAACTTCCAGAACTTGGGGAAGAAGGGTCATGTTTGATGGGTGTTGCTTTCTATACCAAGGACGGAGATAGGGAGCCTGCACTTGAAAGGGATTACAAGTATTTTGCCTTTGGTACACCTTGCGCTTACATGAAATATGACAAAGTGGTCATTGTACCCGAGAGAATGAAAGAGGTAACACCCAAGAACCCAAGCCCCATGCCATGGGGTCAATCGGAAGCCTTTATTGGTGTGCCATTGTTTGTGGAAGACAAATCCTTCGCCCACTTTGCATTGATCTGGTCTGAAGAGGGTGCTCAAAGGAGGAACCTCAGCTGGAGCTTCATAGAAATGTTCATGCATTCCCTTGAAGACATGATCCTCCAACGTATAGTGGAAGGACGGGGCTTCGCTAAAGATAGCAAATTTCCAGAGTCCAATCCAGCAAATATCATACCTCTCTCTGCCATCACCGCTTCTCAGTCACTTAAGCCATATGCCCGGAGTCTGTCGCACGAGCTAAGGACGCCTATGCAAGGAGTGATAGGAATGCTGGATATCATGTACTCGACTGTACTTGATGCTTTCGCAAACCAACAGAATGAGCGGGTTCGATCTGTTTTTGCAGATCTGAAGGCAAATATTGAGATTGTGCAAGGTAAGTGAACCCCATCATTGTGGTTACCTATTCGATACTCATCTTACACAGAAAGCTCCAGAAGGGCGGTAGAAGCTGCCGATAATGTCGTCCATGCATACGATCTCAATATGCAAATGCCAGATGTTCCTTTAACGCCTGAAGATGATGGAAAGAAAGCTTTCGTACTCATGCCAAATGATTCCCCACCTAGCAATGGCCGATTGCGAAAGGCATTTTCATCTCCGATTTTGACGAAAAGGAGCCGTTCTGAAGACCTCGAGCTTAATTTAGAATCTCCTCCGAAGCGTATGTCAACTTCATCGGAGCGAGAAATTTCACAATATTTGCTCGATATCGATGCTGCAATAGTTTCTACAGCAAGTCCCAGCCCCGAGACCATTGTTCAATCCACAATCGCAACAAACACTTCGGAGGTACAAATGAGATCAAATGGGTTCTCTTTCGACTCAAACCATAATCTACTTACATCTCCGGCTTCTATAAATCCAGGCCATCAACGTATCATCACTCGCGATTTCCTGCGAAACCTCATCAGTGATGCTCTCAAAAGCGATCGTCCAACTAGCGAGCACCATACCATCACGGAATTTGGAGAGATAATCGAAGTGAAAACGCAAGGTTCAAGAGGCGAAATGCAGGAGCGTTTAATTGAATTAGTGATCCTGCCTGATGTTCCCGAGGCTATCTTTACTGAAGAGCAGCATTTACAATTCTCGGTTTCCAAGATTATCGATAATGCTATTAAGTTTACGGATGGAGGCAACATCACAATAACAGTCAAACTCAATAACACTGGACATATGGTTGAGATATGGGTAGTTGATACTGGATGCGGCATTACCGAGGAATCGAAATCCCGTCTATTTCAACCTCATTTCCAAGAAAACGCATCGATCAGTCGCTCGAAAGATGGACTAGGGCTTAGTCTATTCAATGCTAAAGCTCGTGTGAGGAAGAATTTAGGTGGTGATGTCACAATGGAAAGATCTGCAACGGAAGGCCCGTATAAAGGAACCGAATTCCTTATACGTCTCCCGATTTCAGCTTTTGATATGAAAAGGGCCGTCACTCCACTTGTAGGCTCATCTCCTAGCCACCCACAAATCACGCGGGATGCTGTTATATCTCCTTACACAAGGGTTTCAAAGAAAACATCACGCCGAAGAGCAACCAATAATGTCGACTTCGCCAAAGAATACCCCCTCAACTTCCTCGTGGCAGAAGACAACGCAATTAATCGAAATTTCGCCTTTACAGCTCTAAGCAAACTCGGCTATAGCGCAGAGAATATAACACTGGCATTTGACGGAGCAGATGCCGTTCGTTCTTATGAAGCCTCCTTATCGAAACCATCTGGTCGCTATAATATTATATTGATGGATATATGGATGCCGAATAAGGACGGCTACCAAGCTACAAAAGAGATCATAGAACTGGCGGCAGCTCATGGGGAAACTGCGAAGATCGTGGCGGTTACAGCTGATATCACAGATGACTGTTCGATGAGGGCAAAGGAAGCGGGTATGCAAAGTTTCTTAGCAAAGCCCTATAAGGTAATCGATCTTGAGAAACTCATTATTGGGAATTTTCAACAAGGCCTATTCTGCTGTTCAGGATGATGGGGTTTTATCTGTTTTCTCTCTTTTTTTTCTATGTTGCATTGCGATTTTGGATTTCGAATAATTTAGCAGACTATGACTTCATGGCGTTTGGTATGTCAAAAGATCGGGTTATTGAGAGCGAAAACTGGTCGGTTTGGGAGCATTCAGCATGGAACTACGGCGTTTGCAGATTTCTTGGGGATTCTTGGAAGTACTATTATGATCAGGATGGGAGTTCAGATGGCTCATGAGACAAGGAAATTTACTATAGGCATAAAATAGGTATAGGAACAGGTGGGATATGTATGAATTGATGTATGGGAAACGCTCAGGGGAATTGGGTCATGCCAACGGCGCTATTGATTGCAGGAAATTTACGTCGATTAATACATAAATTACTACTATTCACTTCAAATATAACTTCAAATATTTCCTCGATTTTAAAATTCCAAAAGACAACAATTGAATAATCATGATGATGTGAGAGAGAACGAGTCAATTGGATTAGCGAAAAGGTACCTCACTACCTACCTAACTAGGTAAGTAGTATTCAATATTATTGGCTAACCTGGAATAGCCAAATGCTAGCTGGATCTAGATTCCACTAAGCTTAAAGAGGAAATCTGGGGAAATTCAAGATTCGCTAACTTACTACCTAGCTCGGCTCGGGACAATGACATTCAGTGAATCAATTTACCACGCGACAGACCTCCAACACCTTGGGCACTCAAAGATATTCATTCGACTTCATATCAATCAATACCGCCTTTCACATTTCCCTATCATTTCCCTATAATTTCTTGACAGAAATAATCGACTCCGACTATGTAACACAACACGATACAAAAATGCGCTTTCTTAGCATCAATACCATAATATTTATTACCCTCCTAGATCTTGCCTGCTCGGCATCCGCACATCCAACATCTGCAAACATACTATTGCAACATGCTGGCTCTTCCAGATCCCGCAATTTCGCCTCATCTGCTTCTATCTCTCATCTTCAATCCTCTTCCCTCCCCAACTCTGCGCAGCGCCCCTCGCTCCAGGACGATTCTACAATATCCCTACCCCTCTTCCACTCTCTGGAAGAACTAGCCCGCCTAGTCGATATTTCCTACTGCGTCGGTACAACTGGTGTTACGAAACCTTTTAAATGCGCTAGTCGCTGTGATGACTTCCCGGGCTACGAATTGGTAGATACATTCAATACTGGGGTGGCCAAAAGCGATAGTTCTGGATATATAGTACTAGACCACGGATTGCAGAGTGGAGGGAATGTAAATGGAAAAGGCAGGATTATTGTCGCTTTTAGGGGTACTTATTCAATTGCGAATACGATTGTCGATTTGAGTACGGTGCCGCAGGAATATATACCATATCCCGAGGATCCTGACACTTCTAAAATTTCTGGAACAAGCACTGCACAACGATTTTTCAATCGAATTCCTCGACCTTGGTCCTTTAGGTGGAAACACACATTGGGAACTACAAAGTCAGAACATAACCTAGGGGAAACAGAGAAAAGGTGTACAAATTGTACTGTCCACACAGGCTTCTATACTTCATGGCTCAATACTCGTCCATACGTTATACACCATCTCAACGTATTGAAACAGAAATATCCAGAGTATCAGCTACATCTTGTGGGGCATTCACTTGGTGGAGCGGTTGCCGCTCTTGCTGCATTGGAGCTCGAAGGGGGTGGATGGAGGACCATAGTCACAACTTTTGGAGAGCCGATGATTGGAAATCAGGGGTTAAGGGATTTTATCGATGGCGCATTCGGGTTGGATGAGGGGCTTCACGGAGACATCAGTAGAAGATACAGAAGGGTGACACACATTGGAGATCCGGTCCCACTCCTTCCATTGAAAGAATGGGGCTATAGAAGTCATGCTGGAGAGATATACATCGGGAAGGGTGATTTGCAACCTGAAGCTCAAGATGTCCGCCTTTGTTATGGCGATGAGGATACGAATTGTATTACGGGGAGTGATGGTGACAATTTGTGGTTCAAAGGAGAGTATTTATCGTCAAAAATTCCCGTAGACTTTCTAGACGAAACACTCACTGGGAAATGGGGCGTTGAGGAGGAAGAGACTAAAGCAGAAAAAGATTCGGAAATGGAAGGGATCCAAAAGAGATGGCCGAAACTCCCCATTCCAACAAGATACAAACTCTGGCAATTGTTCTTTGCGCATAGGGATTACTTTTGGAGATTAGGGGTTTGTTTGCCTGGCGGGGATCCTTTAGACTGGAGAAGACCGCATTATAATTTTACTCATATCGGGGATGGGATAGGAAGACAGGATCTGAGATGATTGACGATTGACGATAGTGTCCCACGACTTCTATGAATTGTGAATAGCCGAAAGATTGCGAAGCTACAGATTCAAATTGTAAGCAAACGATGTGTCATCATGGTAAGAATTTGGATTTCATGGAGTATTGCGGTTGGGTAACAACACCGATAATGTGCACTGGATTGGCATGGGACTGGAGTTGAGTACATCATTCTATCCTGACCAATACAATATGGGAGAATGCTTTATGATTACCCCAGTTGGGTTAATTCAACGAATGAAAATATTATTCACAACAAGTTCATATATATGCTTACTCTGTCACCAGTGTCCAAGTCTAACTGATTTCACCAGTGCCTTCAAGGTTCACAATTATATGGATGTAACACCTTTCACAGCCACTGAAGAGATGGTGCTTGATTCATAACCTAATGAATATTCCTCCTCATCTTACCCCCAATAATCCCACGAATTCCCTCCCATCTCATCCCATGTATCTCTGTGCATATGATAGTTTTATCTTCACCCTCATCACAGCTATTCATACCCATCCCTTATATCTTCACTCTCTTCTCAACTACCCATACCCACGGCCCATAGCCCATAGCCCAGACCGTATCTCTTCCACCAAGTAACACAAGGTAAATAACGACTTGACTTCAATGACGAATATATGCCCCCCCAAAAAAACGCCTCGTTAAACTTTGAGAGTCCAAACCGTAAGCTCTGGTTGGCCAAAGGCCAAAGCATCTTCATGCAGCACATCCATCTCCAGCCAGCCAGCCATCAGATCTCGCACACCTCCACATCTTACATGCAGTACGTAGTACGATCTATGCAAGATCCGTCCGTCCCGTTGAGATCTCATCGCGCCATCCCAACCACAACCCCACGTTCTAGACTAGACCAAGGGGGGGACGGCCCATACCCTCGACTCTATTTACTTTTTTCCCCCCTTCTCCCACTTCGCGTATTTGGGAGGGGAAAAAGAAAGAAAAAGAAATCATAGTGGGAATCTTCATCCTGCATATGTACAGTAGATGCAAGCGAGTCGACCCCTTCGATCTTCTACTCCATGTAACAGTATCCCGTCCTACCATCCCGTATACGAATACCATTATACGAATGAATACATTACATATTACCTACTCACACACATCGTGCATACATGCCCGAAAAAAAAAAAGAAAAAAAAATTCATTCCCCCCAACTCCCAACTCCCCATTCCTAAAATTTGGCCAGCTGACCGGCTAAACGGGCTTTTACTCGCGAGTCGCGAGTCGCGACGCGACGTGACCCGGCACAATGGATAAAGTAATTACAGGGTGACAGCGTTGCAGATGGGGGAAAAAAAGCAGAAATCGATCGTAAAACGAACGCCCTTGGGTGATGTTGTTGGGTGGGTGGGGGTACCGAGGATGGTATGCAGGTGATATCCGATCAAAGATGTGTAAGGACTAAGTAGGTAGGTACTTTTGAAACGCATTGGGCTGGCTGGCTGGCTGAATGAATGAAATGCCAAGAGATGTTGGATCAATGTGAGATTAGGCATCTATTATCTGTATGTAGGTACCTAGATATGCAAGATCAATTTTCGGCGATTTTTTTTTTCCACGTCGGGGGATATTTGCGGTAGCTGAAAGGAGATGAGAGATGTATGTGGGAAAGATGAGATGATGAGATAATGAGATGCGATAAGCCTGGGAGTTTGGGCGTGGGGGTGGAGGGGTTAGCTCCGGTGATTGCATCTTAAGCATGGAGGGAGGACTGAAGGGGCAAGAACCGGGACGAGATGGAAACTTTTCACGGATGAGATGATGCCCAAAGCCAACAGATATGAGATTCCCCAGAGCCTAATTAGTAAGCTACCCGTCGCGCTTGTTTTAAGAATACAGAATACCAATTTCACTTTTTGAAGCACTGTAAACGTAATAGGAAAGTTCCCTTCCCATTCCTAAACACGCAAGCGAAGCTCTGGATGAGTATCATCGGGGTAGGACGGGCGAGCTATAGGATTGACAGCAATGTATTTCATGGACCAAAGAGGCTTGCTCAGATCCATTGTTCTTATATCTATTATCTCCACCTCACCTCGATGCAAGAGCAAAAGTTCCTGATCTCAGTGATCAAAGCCATATGACAAGAAAAAAAAACCCCCCATCTTTGTGACTAAGCATGCGGAGCGAATATCCCTTCTCCATGAGCTTCCTTAGACTCTTAGTGTTAGTTATATGGACAGCCTTGCTAAGATCCCCCTTACTCTCGGACGAGCGGGTCTGAGAAGCCACAGCGAATGGCCGTCCACCAGTAATCGCAATCTAGTACCGAGTATCTGATCTACATGTTGCAGATATTTCTGTCCTTCCAACGCTGCGTTGTTGGGCTTGTCTACTTCACTTCACTTCACTTCACTTCTGGCTTTTCGGTTGCAAACTTTACTTGACGGCCCTACTGCTTCAACTTATAGTCACTCAAACTTCCATCTTCGTCATTCCCACCAGCAACCGCATCAATCTCCTCAGCATCGATAGGATCAGCGACCCCATCCATTTCCGTGACTCCATCTCCGTGACTCCATCTCCGTCCATCTCTCGCCACGAATACTTATTGCTTAGTCTCCAATATCGAAAGTAACAGCTCCAACACCGAAAGTAGCAGCTCAAATCTGGTTGCGCATTTCTAAATTTGGTCGCTCTCGGTATGTCGTGAGCAGAAGTCGAGCAGCGACATGTGAACCTTGAGGGATACAGACAGGTGCATTCCCCCCCAGTTCTCGCCAAGAAGCTGGCGAGAACGAGTTGCGAGTGTCTACAGATTCTCACAAGTGATGATCTTGATTCGGGCGAGACTATCACTTCGCTGATCATGTTGATGCCAGTACCATAATTGGAGCATATTGACACGGAGGACCTTGGACAGACACCAAACAAAGGGAAATGAAAGCAAAAGCGAAAATTTGTATATAAAAAATCATATTCTCAAAATCACCATCTTTCAGTGGTACCCTACAATTTGATCACCTCATGCTAGTCCTCCCAACCGCCCATTCAACAACACCACCCTATCCCAGTTGAGCTTGATCAACAATAGACGTACAATTTTCAAACATGAACAATAGATAAAACAAAAACAAGCCAACAGTGAGTGGAATTGGCAAGAAAAATCATATCACCATCGTATTGGAATCCAACCCCCGCAAAAACAAAAGTATGTGTATCCCCTTCCCAAACTCCCATATATCATAAATCATTCAAGTTTTTGAATCACAATCCTCCATCAAATCTCCTGGCAAGTGGGCTTCCAACCTTTGGAGCCCACTGCAAACTTTTCCTCCTGGCTGCCAACAACCTCATCATAACACTCTGATCCTTTTCTTTTCTCAAGAAACCCATTCCATCCCCTGAATTGCCACTTCCACTCCCAGTTCCACTACTCTCACCCTCCTCAAAGTTTACAAACTTCTTGTTTCCACCCGGAGCGGTCATTTGCACCAATTTATCCTTTTTGAAGAAGTAAGGTGTTTGGGCACCTGGAGTTTCCGCACCCCATAATCCCTCTTCTGCATATGCACTAATAGTTTCTGGGGCAGGTGTAGCAGGGACAGGACTTAACATCCAGTTATCGTCACCCAGTTCATCTAAATCGCCCTCTTCATTTGAGATGGGAGATCTCTGCCATTGTACTGATTCTCTTCTCTTAGATTTGAGTGTAAGTGGTGTTGTATCTGGATATGTCAAGGTTGAATATGTAGATTTTGCTGGAACGGTCGATGGAACGAGTGTACCGTTGAGGTTCGCAAGTGCACGAGGTTCCATACTCTTACGACGGCGAGCACCTCCTCGAGGGACCATGGCTGTATCGACTGCATAAGAAGCTTCATCTAGCCATTGATTTTCACGTTCACAGCTATTGGCTTTGTTAGCAAAATATCATATAAAAGGTACGTTTTGGCAGACTCACTCTAAAACCCATCCAACACCGACACAAGAAACCACACCTCCAGTTTGCCTGGCTTTCTCGAGCGTTCTCTTTCCACCATCTTTGAAAACAATATGGGTAATTCCAATTTTGCTTCCATCATCACTGTTTGGATTCCACGACCAACTCTTAACACATTTCGCACCCATCTGTGTGAGCAACTCGGTGAACAGGCCACTAGCATCAGCACCTTCAGTGGTGTGTACGTCAACAAAAACCACAGCTCCCTTCAAAAGTGCTGTGTTAATATCAGGTCGGGGTGTACGAGCTGGTGTGGCGACTGTGGACCAAGTAACAGTCTCTGATTTAGTAGGGGTAGCAAAATCTTGGCTAGCAGCACACTCGGTGGACTTCAGCTTTTGTTGAGATTTTGGTGTGTTGTTGGATGGTGAATATGAAATCACGGTATTATTGCGAGATAACGAGCTAGTTGGGCGTGTGACGGGAAGTTTTGAAATACTGGCGCTTCTTTTCGCTGGAGATGGTCGCATAGGGGTTTCATGAGCATCTTTGAGCGGCACCTTCGCGACTGTGTGGAATGTTCGCTCGGTCAGAACACGCTTGGGGGTTGTGAAGGCTGATGCAGCTGGTGCCAAAAGTGCGGGATCGATTGGCACATCATTCTCGTCCCCATATTCCTGACTAGCCTCTGAGATAGTATGCTCAGGTTCAGGCACAGGCTCTTCAAGTTTGCCCATAATGGTAGCTTCACCTTCACCTTCTCCATCTTCATCTTCTCCTTCATTCTCTTCAATTTCCTTATCATTTCCTTCTTCAAAAGCTTCAGGGTCCAACATCGACAATTCATCTGCTTCTTCCGCGAGGTCAAGATCTTCCTCAAGGAGTTCAATATCATCAAACTCTGGTTCACTGATATCAGCCTCAACCTCATCAAAAGGAGCTGACTCATTTTCTGCCATGGTGAGTTCATCTCGGATTCTCATCTCGTCCTCAAAGTAACTGGTCTTAGCAGGAGAGGCAACGGCTGGAGAAGCTGTGGCGGTGCCCATGTTGGCATATGAGCCTTTCCCTGATGATTTCCGCGTAGGTGAGACAGGGTCATCATTTTCTTCGTCGCTTTCGCCAGACTTCTCGGGACTTGCGGCCATCCAGTCATTCAGCTGCTTTGCCAAAGGAGTGAACCCAATCTTGTCCTGGTGAAATCTGCGCAAGGATCTAACAGATGATTGGGTCGCTGCCGTCTTGGGAGTCTTGTTGATGCTAGCAAGTTTGGCAGGAGTTGCTGGAGAAGACGCAAAGTCATTGGTAGAAATCTGGAAGTTGGCAAGCGGGGTAGGTGAGTATTCTTTAGCCACAGAAGCAAGCTCATCTTCCGATTCTGAGCTGTCATCAATTGAAGTTATTTCTTCGCGGAGTCCGAAGGAACTACCGGTACTATTCCTTGGAGGTGAGCATGGTGGTGTGGTACTCTGAACCTCGATAGTATCGACTATGTCATCAGTGTTTTCAATGGCCATTGGATCGTCGAATTGATTTTGAATATCATCTGCGACTGGCTCTACAGGCTCATCTATTTGAGGGGGAAGCTCGACAGCTGGAGAGAAAGCCGGATCAGCAGAACGTGGTAAAATTGATGAGAGTCGGCCGGAAAATTCTAAGACGGGAGTCGGCAAAGGCCTTGTTTCCTTCGACATCGGGCTGCCGTTTAAAGTATTGTTCTTCACAGTGCTTGAAGGAATTTGGGGGAACATTTGGCCAGGACGAATTGCACTCTTCATAAGAGTTCTCGGCGTTTCAAATCTTGAAATCTTGAAAGTGCTGGCTTTTGGAGTGGCATCGAATATTGAAGCACTGTGAGTATTTCTGGTTGGTGAGCCTGCTTCATTGACTTTCGTAGGTGATGGTGGTCTACGAGCTGGTGATTGAAGAAGAGAAGCTTTGAAAGGAGATGCGGTCGTTGAAGGTTCTGGTGCAAATAAATTTGGCTTGAAAGGCGATCGCATGCTTTGCCCGAACTCAAATCTTTGCGCAGATAATTTTAATGTCTCTTTGAAAGCTGATGATTGTGGTGGGCGCCGAGCAGGGCTTGTCATGGTTGAAGGATTGAAAATCTGAGTAGGTTCCATTGAAGGCTTGTCAGCAAAAGATGTAGCGATATCCAATCTCTTCTCTGCGGTTTGTGGGGGTCGTCGAGCTGGACTCATCATATTGGATGCATTGAAATCTAGTTTGACGCCTTCGGTAGGCTTTTGTGCAGCAAGAGATGCTGAAAAATCGATCTTTTTCGCGGTATCAAATATACTTCCAGGCGGCTTGACAGGACTTTTCATCAATGTTTTCATTGGAGTTTTCACTGTTGTTGATAATTCATCCTCAGACGATTGACCCTTGTTCGCATTAACTTGTGTCGCTTTCTTCGGACTCAACGGTAATGGTTTCTCTACCTTCTCGTCCTGGCCAGGCTTGGCTCTAGCACGAGTCGCACGACTTGAAGCTTTTGCAGATGATGCAGGCTTTCGAACCGGTTTCGCTCGTAGTCCCGTAGTTGTAGCTACAGCATTGGGCTTCGCTTGGCTAGGTGGTACAATGTTCTCCTTGTCCGGTTCCTCAAACTTGACTCTCTTTTTGGGTCCCGTCGCACGCGAAATTGTAGCTGAAGGAGCGCGTGTGCGAGTTATTTTCTTTGAAGGTTCCTCGACCACGATTGGCTCAGATTCCGCTTGAGATTCAGGCTCATTCTTCTTCGCTCGTCCTCTCAAAGATCTGGCAGGTGGAGGGGCTGGTGCTTCAATCGTAGTTTTCTTTGGTCGACCTCGAGTTACTTTTGTAGGAGCCATGGTTTCATCTATTTCCGGTTCCAATTGTGTGTTAGCTTTCCTCGGTCGTCCGCGAGTGGTTTTTGATTCTGGTTTTGTCTCCTCCACCAATTGTTCATTTTGCTCCTCCTCCTCCTCATCATCATCCGCTCTGGTCTTTCTCTTCGTACTTGTTGTGCCGCGGGTAACTTTCGTTGCTTTCGAAGTGGCAGGTGCGATTCTGGAAGTTTTTATTCCGGTATCTTTTGTTGACTTTGCAGCTGCTCTTGCACGTGTAACACGTTTTGGCGGTGATTGATCCATGGTTGTGAATTATTTCGTTTGATTTGTCGATGTTAATAAATTTCTTTCTTAATGGTGATAGAATTACATTTGACGTGATGTGGATTTATGTCATAGAAGAAACTGGTCGAGCTATTATTGTTGACTTATAATTATTGATTTCAGCAAAGTAAGCTAATGCAAGGGTTCAATATTGATAAACAAAACTTTTCACCGCCCTAGGTTGCCAGATCAACTAGAATTCTGCCCGTCATCCAGGTCCACCAGTCAGACCATCGACACCAATTAGATTACCGTGGACCTCGTTTCATACATCCAACAGAACAGATTCAAGTTTCAATCCATGATTGGTTCCAATCAACCTGTACCTACCTACTTCGTAGGTACCCCGTAGATACTTTATGTTTAGATATTATTCAATTTCGTCATATTTTAACGGATATATTTCAATGGTTCCCCAAAGACTACCTGGTTGTAAGACTTACTAACACCCCAAGCCTCGAGATATTCCTCCACCTTTAATGCAATGCTAAATGTAATCATACCACCTTCATCCCTCATTAGAACGTCGTTATATATATACAAAATCTCGATAGTATCTTAATTTTCCCACCTCTCATCTATTATAAACCCCAAATTCTATTTTCTCCTCTTATCCAAATACAACCAATGCGGCGGCAATTGCAGCTACGAAGATGCTCGTGAATTTATTTGCATCCAATGCGACGCCAGCAGAATCAGCGGAAATCTCTTTAAGGATGTAGTCAGGATCGTAAGTAACCTCACTAGTATCTAAAGTACCATTCCAGCAATATCTGTTGAAACATGTTGTGCATGCATCTGGTACGGTGGTGTTTGTCTTGGTGAGCGAGCGAGAAATAATGGCACAAGCGACACAGGTAGGCCATTCTGAATCGATTGTGGAATTACCCATGGTAGCGACATCGTAACCGTTTTCAATGATAAGATTGCGTTGAGTATCGTTGTAAGAAAGGGTATAAGTCGATACGTTGGAATGGGTGATATAGGGGGCGTTGGGGATGTAGACAACTAGAGGTGTTGGTCCTGTGGAATTTGAGGCGTCACATCCAAAGAAAGTAGGACGTTTGTTGAGACCAAGATTGACGAATGTATTCTGACCAGGGACTGCGGGGAAGGCTGTTCCGTTTGCGATGGTTGTATTGAGAGAGCGTTCGTAGGTTGCAACGAGAGAGGTTCCATTTGGCCAATTATAGGTAGTATCCGCGGATGAATCGACGGCGAAGATGACATCTACTCCACGAATAGGCTGGATGAGAGGGTAAAGAGGGATATTCTGACCATCCTCACCACCATCGACCAGATCCAGTTGAGAAGTTTGGGCTTCACGGTTGGTATCATTGTTAAATCCATAAAAGGGGTTAGGTTGATACTGCGCAATATCATTATTGGTGAATCCAACTTTATCGAGAATGGTGGAGAAAGCATTAGTGATAGCGGTTGGAAGTCCACTGGCGTTGGCGTAAATCAAAACTTGGTTGAAAAGAGTGGATGAAGTACCCATCACGAAGCCAACCTGATCAAAACCACGAACGCATTGCTGACCATCGGGAATGGCACCTGCGGAGAAATTTGAACCGATGTAGCGAAGGGGAGCAAATGCATATGTCGTAGGATCCCAGGAACCAAGCTCAAAGGGATTGAACTCATAAACAGTAGAGTTGAGTGATACAACTTCGGTGTATGGGGAGCGGCCATCAGAAACGAGAAACGGCATCGGAATGTTACCGCTTGAAAAGTTTTCTTCTAGTGCAATTGACGAAAAGGTATAAGCCGGTCCACCATCCGTAGCATTGACGAGTTGGAATGATAATGCACGCCCCCAGTAATCGGTGATCGAGACGTTGAAATTGAGCCCAGCATCTGCCTTTCCACTAACCTCAGACTCAATGGTGCTATAGTAATCAGCAGTACTTAGAATCTGAACACCGTCTTCGTTAGGTCCTTCGAAGATAGAATTTGCAAAATTCCACACGTCAGAACCGTTGCTTCCGTCTCGCAAAGTTTCGACAGTGCTAAAGTTGTTGGTGTAAATTGAGCCGACCAGCCATCCACCACCAGAAAGACCTGCGAGGTAGGTTGTAGCTTGTAGGAGACCTCCGATTTGACCCGTGTTGGTAGAATTTGATGTTCGATTATCGGCAGCAGCGATAAATCCAGCACCATTCATTAATGCACGATAGCCTCCTCCAGAAACTGCTATACCAATGTTTGGTAAAGTGGATGCATTGCCTGAAACTTTATTGATATATGTAGTCGCATCGAATCCAGAAATGTTCATCCTTTCTAGGAAACTGATCATTGGCTCAATGGTGTTATTTCTTCGTAAATCAAGCCATGATGTTTCATTGGCAGATAATTCACTGGCTTTTCTAATTGTCGGTCTTGTACTGGGACAGTCTACTGCTCCTGGTGTATAGCCTCCGGTTGGTGAATCTGGTAATGCACGCTTCACAGCTACCATTGGAGCAGCCAATACCTCAGCAGCGATAATTTTGGGAGACGCATCTCGAGGTAAAACCAATCGACGAGCTATAACTGAGTTAACAAAATATAAAAGCTAGAACTTTTTCAAAGAGGTACATACCATCACATATTGAAGTCAATGCAAAAGAGGCAACGATAACCCCGAAGCCTCTCATGTTGTTTTTATTACCTCAGATGGGTAAGATATTTAAGAAGAATGAAATCCAAAGTAAAATCAAGAAATTATCTGAAAGTGGAAGAAGAAAGCAACAAGAAGGAAATGTATGGAGATATATTAAAAAAGTTAAAATCAAATCTTTTCCTCGTACTTTGTCACAAGATAGGTAGGTAGTGTTTTGTATAAAAGGCAAAGGCAAAGTCAAGAAGAGGCTCGGTCAGTTTATACTCCGTATGTCCGTATGACGCAGGTCCAACCACGTCCCAGAATTTGTAAATCGGTACGGGAGATCTACAGGGAGCCAGGGACGACTACTGTACGCCAATTTCCGACTAATTGGTAACTTTCCGCTTTGATTCGTCAAGTAAGAGAGATTGAACTTGAAGTAGATGAAAAGAGGAATATATGTGTACAACCTTGACCTTGTTGCGAGATAATGTAACAAAATCTTGTTGTCCTTGTTGTTGTTAACTGCACAGCTGTGCTTCACAGCCTTATAAGGAGAATAGAAATAGAAATGTGGAGTATGGAGTAGTATGGATGTAAGAGCTGCGCAGTGCTGCGGCAAGGAGATATACGTATTGCTGATTCAATTTCCCTTAGTGAATCGACGTGTACCGGATTTTTCGGATATCGCTGGCTAAGCAGGGGGATTAGATGTCTCTGAGTATGGTATATGTATGTATGTATGTATGGATGTATGTATGTATGTATGTATGTATGTATGTATGGAATGTGAACTGCGAATTGAGAGCAGTTTAAGAAGAGGAATACACGCGTCAAAGCAATATAATGTCAACCGGCTTTCCCGTTCAGTCTATTGACAATGACAAGAAGTGGATGATTCCCGCTGCTTTAATAGTCTCAGCTTGAGTTGGCAAAAGCTTCTTCGATAAGATAAGTGCAAATAATGCAATAATAATCCTCCATAAGGCGCAGTCCTTCCAAAGATATATCGACCTGGCCAAGAGGAGACCTTGAAGGCTTCCAAGGTTGAGGACGTTGGAGACAATGAGATGAGAAGAGATGAGAAGAGATGACAAATCCTGTCGAAAATCCCTTCAAAACCAGAGGTAGGATAAATTGAATCTTGGTTATATAAATGACTCAAAGTACAGAGTAGACATTTGAACTAATTACTTGTTAGTTTGAGACTTGGGTGATCTTGAGCCTTTAAAGTCTTGACTAGCAGGCAGTGCTTTGTTGATGATGATGAGAAAAGATGCTTGCTGTTTTGACGTTTGCAGTGAGTGGGGTAGCTCAATTGGTTTGCCATGACTTCCGATTTGGAATCTTTAGCAAAACACATGAATTATTAAGATGATCGACATCATTGAGTCTTATCAATTCATGAGGGTTGTTTTAGCTCGAAGCTTCAAATGTTATCGATCGAGGTCCATGACTTTCTCTGCAATAATGGAATTCATAAGGACGCACGCCGCCAATATTACCTATCGTGGAACATTCACGCGCGCGCTTCTTGTGCTTCTCAGGCTTCTTTGTAAAGTAGGTGTAAGAGCGGGCCAAGACCTAATTTTGACGCTGACTATCTGACCCAATGTCAGCGGTACATGGTACATCGCATTCTTGGTCAGCGATTCAGCAAGATGGATTGAAATTGGTCGTTGTTACGTATATACATATACGTATACACGTTGCAAGAGTTGTCTATTCGTTCACATCCATTCCCTTTCCATGAAGATTGAGATTCAGCTGAACAGTCAGACAGTCAGACAGACTGCCAACAATAATGTCCTTGTCTGGATCATTGGTCGAATATATCAACTCCTCAAGGTCAAGTGACAATACGTAACCGTTCTCCAAAGATCGCCGTGCGCAATCCATCTGAGCCACGTAAGCCACCATCTTTCAACAACCGTTACCGGTATCCTTTCACATAAACTCATCTTTCCCGGCACGAAGTCAGTTATCCAGCGAGCAGAAAACAGGTCAGCTGATGTTATTTGCACAGGCATTAGACTTTTAGACCTTGTCTCTACCGTGTATTAGGCTTTGCCGCCGAGTTGGTGGTTTTCCCTATAACAATGCAATGATCAATTCAGCGTGGGCTAGCTTTGTCACAAGATATCGAAAATATTTCATTACGCAATTCAACAAGCATAACTGGTATTTACATACTTCAAGAACTATCTAGGGGCAGGGAGGTGGCCTCTTTCTTGAGCTACTTCAGCCCGGTATTTTGCTCTATTGTGGCCTATATCTCCTCTTTTGGTGTTTTCCCTAGTTTTGTTTTCTCAATTCAAATTTTTTGGCAGAGATGTTGTAGGTTGCATGATAATTGATAATCCTCAGTGATGCGAGTAGGCATTAAAAAATACTCTGATTGTTAGTGAAAGATAATCTATGACATCCTGCTCCTTACTTACCTATTGCTCTTCCTCATTTTCCATCCCTCGCATTCGCTTTTTGTCCGTTATAATAGTTCGAATTCGGCACGTTTTCCATGCTATAAGCATCGGCAGTATCTTGTTTAGTTCCCAAGATCAAAACTTCGTTGTTCGTAGCACCCGAAAGCATAGTCTGGTCCGAAACTGAGGAGAAACGACTTTCTCTACATAGGGACCTATCTTTCCCCAATCATCTTTCAGCAGCTTACGGTCGGCATCGCAAGTCCTCCTCTCCAAGGAAACAAGCTGGAACTGGTTCGATCCTCGATAGATACTTCTAATAACCTCATTTCTCCTCGGCTTTTCGAAAGAATGAGTAATCCCCGCCTTCCGGGTCATACACTATCTTAAAATGAGTGTCTTCGAATTGAAATGCAGACTTTAGTCCAGTTGTGTAATAACCATGGCAGACGACGAAGCGTTGAAAGCATTTATTATTCAGCGTCCAAATTATGATATCTCCTACCCTAGCTACCAACACCTTTCTCGAAATAGTAGCTGTGATAATAAGCACGCTAGCCAGTAGTAGAGTTCTAGCGAACGGGGTTCGACTATACTCGAGCCAGGATTTGTCACGGCACTCTGATATTCCTTTTCTTCTATCCGCTTCGAGGCCTTCATTCTCGAGTCTAGCGACGTCAATGGTAGCAGTCTGATAGTAGATTTCCCTCCCAAAATCATTAGGATTGGGATATAATATACACAGATATGTTCACTACATGAAACAATTTGCTGTAAATGTTAACTCCCCTCTCGCACCTAGCTGGGGTTTGTATGATCAAACAACAAGACCAATACAGTCGAACTAGACCTTTGTGAGATTCCTCTCGACCGTAGAAATCTTTAGGTCAGATTTTGAGCGGGGCTTAAATGAATTCAGGGCAGTGAAATAGGAGGAGTCAGGAAGAGATGTGCTGGAGCCCGTCGTCATGAGAAAAGCCATTCTATTAATACAAAATAGCTCCTTATACAGTATCCAAACCAATCTTCCCGTTCCGTCCTTGCAGCTCAGATGTAGAATAAAAGTATCCAACATTCGAGTTACTAGTAACATTACGTACCGAGTGAAATTTCCATAGACTGTACATTTATGGTTCATCTCGAGCAAGCCGTTCGAAATCAAAGCCTATTTTCAGTGAAAGGTCTAGGTAGGCAGGTGTAGTTATTCATCAAGTCAATATTAGATGTGAAGATGAAATGGCCGGCAAATTTTCATTTTATGAGTTGTACCTCGCAATTGAACTCCATTGAAGCTGCGTCTAGAAATGGATATTTGTTGCACACAACGAACAAGGGAATCTATTTTCATGTGCATGGAATTCATGGATAGCAAGGCGTTGATTTTCGTGTAATTGAAATGAAAGTTCGTTACACACATTCTCCAGATTGCCCTTGTCACAATTATGCATACGAATTTGACATTGCAAAGAATTGGACATCTAAAATGCACGCAAAGGGAAGGGAGCACAAAGCCAACTTTAACTTCGGAGTAAACAATGCTGTGATAGTGCTGTCATGTTCTCCTAGAAGATTTAGAAGATAGAAGGTCAAACAATAGAGAATTATGACACTACAACTAATCTCTATTGTCGACTTCTGCTTCTTGAGCAGTTAGATGCCAATAGAAAAAGCCAAGTTTGAGGGGAACTGACGACCTGCATGCCTACTTCCCCTATATCAATATCACGGCATTTATACCTTACATCCATGAACCTAGCATGCAAACATGCGAACACATAAGCCCCGTCCTCTAAAATGACAAACCAATCAGCCAATCTCCATCACCATTCTCCTCAGCTAGGCGGTTTCAAACTCGGCAGCTTCAATCTCCCCCCCTTTTCCTTCCCAGGCGCGCCCCAAACCCTCTCCAAAATAACCCTATTCTTCTCCTCCACCATCGCCCTCTTCTTCCTCATCTGCACCCACACCGTCGCAGGCAACAACAACAAACTAACCAGCACCCAGCCAATCAAGACGCCAAAATTTTGCCTCAGCGTATTCTTCGTCCCATAAATGATTGCTCGCGCGCCCATCATATCGTGTCTCAAGGGCCACACGATTCCCCACTTGTAAAAATTGCTGAGCATTTCGGTGGGGTAGAAGCCGGTGGTGACGTTGGAGATGACCCAGAAGACAAAGAAGACGGGCGTGAAGGGCATGCCGAGGATGTTGTTGATGTTTTCGATGGTGAGCCCGAAGGCCATCATGGAGATCCAGGAGAGCATCCAGTAGAGGGGGTAGCCGGCGGCTCCGAAGTGCAGGGAGAAGGGTATGTGCCACATGCAGGAGAGGGTGAGATAGAAGAGGGAGAGGAAGAAGTAAACTAAGGGGAGGACGCTTAGACGGTAGATGTAGTAGGTGCTGGTGGGTATGGTTCCCATGATTGTGTCGCTGAGTTTGTCGAACATGAGAACGGAGAGGAAAGAAACGATGATCAGATCTAAAATTCTGGGCTTAGTAAGATGTTTCTTTCTGTTGGGCTTTGAGATTGAATGGATGATGAAGATACGTACAAATCGTCCCAATTTCAGTAGCGGCTTCGGCTGTCTACACTCATGTTAGCCCCAGTTCATTGCGCAGATGTCGCTTTTTTCGAGCAGAAAAACTCACGGTGGGAGTGGCAGGCGCCATGTTGAATACCGTGAACCCTACCGCGACCGGACTCCGAAGCTGTCTCTGCAAAGCCGCGACATCCGATCCATTGATCCCCTGCAGTAAACTCTTCTGTTTCAACTTTGTGAATTCAAGTACAAACTCGTCCAAAAACCCCGTCAACCTCGGATACACCACTCCTCCAATCACCAGCGCATTCCTGGCTTCCTCGTAGAGAACTCGCACCGCGCTTTTCGGGTCGTACGCCTCATCTCCCACTTCATACGCATGATTCATGGCTCTCGTAGCATTCTCCATGACTACAATGCCCACCCAGAATTTCTGAGCATGCAGCGCTGCGTGAACATTGGTCAGGTTCCCATACATGGTATCCCCATCTTGATTCACAAACCCTAGCGAATGACGGTAATCTTGGGCTCGTGCCGCCGTCGCCATATCCTGAAGATATTCCCCCACTTCCGAATGATCAAAATCGATGACCGCAATCGTTAACACCGGTATGTTGTATTGTAACGAATGGTCGCCGCCCCAATATATAGACATTGTCCCCAGTATCGTGGTAACCAATAACACGCAAAACACCACAAACATTTTGATCCATAATTTCCTATCCTCAGCAAGATGCGGCGACAAAGGACCCGGCAGTGGGTATTTGACGATGCTCTGATATTGACTCCGACTAGTTCCCGTAAGGGATTCTTCGTCAGACTGGCGATTCCGGCTCCTAGCAGACGATCTAATGGTACTCCCCGGAAATCGTCTTCCGCCGGGGGATTTACTGAAAGACCAATCGGGAGGGATCGCCGGTCCGTCTTCCTTCTTTTCGGGCCGCTCGATGGTATCGTCGGTTTCATTTCCCAGCGCGAGGGACTCGTCCGAAATATAAAAGGTCGAAGTGATCGGCATCCTGCTTCTAGCGATATGAAAAGGTCTCTTGGAGTCGAGGAGAGAACGAGGTGGAAGTTGAAACGGCATCTTGACCTTCACCTTCTTATTTCCCTTTGTGAATCAGCTCAATGTTTCCTTGAAATCCGATTCGATCACATCCGAGTAGCGTCAGCAGAGAACGTATACCGCATCAATGCTGAGCAATCATACTACTGCAACTAAACATCCACTGGTAAAAAAAAAATGCCCGAAATTTTTCGTGTACCGTGAGCTTCAGCAAACAGCTTAAACCATGCGGCGATCTTCATCTTTACATATATCCAATTTGACGTCCAGATATCCAGAAGCCCTGCCGGCAGGATCAATCATCCCGCATCAGCAAACCAACAAATGTCCATAAATAGGTAGACACCACCAGACGAAGCTTGTTTTGCATCTTATCGCATGAAACTATCGTATCGCATCGAGGATGTGAAGCCTCTTGATGCATATCATCGGTCCGGCTAATTATGATAGTTCCGCCATTTGTACAACGCTGATTCAAAGAAAAGTGTTTCCCCCCCCGCCCAAGTGGGTTTCATCGTAAATCACGGCGTGCAGAAGCCGGAAAAGATCACGTACTCAAGGTATCAATCATCGCCTCAAAAATACGCGCGAGAACCATCTTCTCCAGCAAACTCCCTCGAAATTCCATGACCGTTTTCGCATCATTTACCCGCAGTCTGCACCCAAGAGTTTCGTACTTATGAGACATCACCCATCCCGCGTCCGGATGTCCGTTGAGTGTGTGTGTTGACGGGCCGACACCATCTCACGCAACAAGGTCAGCTTCCACCAGCAGAGCGCATTAAAATCCAGCCCGATCCGATGCACATGGGAAATGATGACGCGCCCTATCAATGATAATCTCACTGAAGTTTTGTTCCGCTTGTTCCGATCGGGTATTGTTGGTGATGTTGGTCTCCAGCTATATCATGTGTTTGGTACTGAAATTTAAGCCTTCAATTTGCTGAGGAAACATAGTTTCTAGGCGGAGACACAATTGCGTGTAGGTACTCTATACGAGTATTAAGACTGGAGCGATTGGAGCTTTCACATGCTCGACCAAACATCACGTCGTGACTCACGCACACTGCATCATAAACTTCAATAAATGTCAGTAACAAGACGTTTCAAGTAAACAATTATGTTAACGGTTCAAAGCTTTTCATTGGATAATGCTATCAACGCTGACACGGGAATTCGGGAAGAGGCGTAAAGAGGGAGAGAGGCAACGGGACGGACGGGATGGACGGCTGAAGAAACGTCCGATTACTTAAGTTGTGAGTTGCATATTTGCCGACGTTGGCTGCTGATACCTACACCCTCGAATGCTCGCATGTACTTCAGGGGTACACACGCATATTCACCAGACGGGCATACAACCAGAGTCAGGTACTAATCAATCACCGACAAGATTATTAAGTATACATCCTCCCTCTGCAGTATTTGTTCGCAAATACCCCACAATCGACGATGATGTTGCTTAGAGCGCTCACGATAGCCATGTTTGAAACTATCGTATGGAAGATCTCAGCTTAAAAACCACCCAAGGCCTTTCATTCAATAATAGGAGTACTATTTTTGGGTACCTAGTACTTGAATCCATGCTGGTCAAAAGCCATACTATCCATACCAATAATGTTTGAGGACCAGCTCCAAATATCCTGAATTGTAACAAACCTCTTTCATATCCATTAGCCCTCAGTAAAAAGGAAATCCAAAAGTCGTTCGTTACACACCAACATTACAAACAAAGTAAATGACCCTTCGACGCACACATTTTTCCTGCCCTCGAGTAACCAAAAACCATCCTGATGATGGTATCAAAGTCAAATTGTCCCATCTCACCATTCTTGTACCATAATCTCACTCTACCCTGCGCACAGGCGGATCCATAGCTTCCACATACGAAACTGCCGACAGCAGCGGCACGGCAATCCTAGTAGCCCAGTCCCTCCAAGGCGACTGGACCGGAAAGTCCGCGACATCCTTTCCCGCACCGCAGCTGCAAATGGGCGATTCCCAAGGTTCTACTGATAGAGGCGGTGGGGCTGTTAGATATTCGCATGAATCGTTGTGTTCCCAATCTCGCCGACATGATTCCACCGCTGCAGGCATGATTTTCTTCCACAATATATGCCCTTCGCGGGTAATGGGATAGAAGGGGAACTCCCAACCCTCTGGTGCCTTTAATAGCTTGTCTGGGGTTTTAGGTACGACCCATCCATCGAAAACAATAGAATTGTTTTCCCGGCTATGACGCAGTCCGTTCGAAAATATATGAGGAACGCCCACACTTTCTCCAGATATATAAGGACCTTGGATATGTTCACCAAAATTTCCGCCATCGATGCCGAGGATACAATTCTTTTTCTCGTTTGAGAAGGCTCTTATCATGGAGGTAAGCGAGCATTTCATACCGAGAAGAATGCCAAGAAAGTCTGTGGGCAGGGTAGTTATGGTGCGGTGTGTGCGGAGTACGCATTTTTCCCTGGCGCTCAACATGTGATCAAGAATGAAGTTGAGCCAATTCACGTTGCCGGTGACTCTAGGTAGTACCGAGAGGTTAATGCGGGGAAGGGCCCAGGTGGCTGGCTGTTGGACTGGAGATGTGATTACTGGAAAAGGATTCAAGTCATAACCACCGGGTCTCAGAGCTGGTGCGACAGGGACAGTGACTTGAATCCAGAGGCTTTTTCGTGCGATTTTGGTAGTTGCCTTGGCCCCGTTTATTGGGAAAGGAAAGATGAGCCTATGACTGAATTCTCCAATATTTAGGAGTATGGAGCAGGGGGTTATATCTGAAAGTGTAACGAAAGCAGCATTCTGCAATGCCTTGGTTTCCGCCGTTCCCTCTGAGAATCTATATGTTGCCTGCAGCACCACGGACTCGTTGATATTGGTAGCAGATATAGTGATTGCGTCTTCATTGCTTTGCAGGTCTTCGATGGAGATTTCCAGTGGTCTTTGTTGCAAACGATCTTTGGGTATACCTGGCGGCACTTTGGAAATAGTGACTCGGTTGCTCTTTCCTGAAACCGAGTAAACTGTCATTGATGGTTGAATTCTCCATTCAGGCATATAATGTACACCCTGGGGATCGCAGGTAACCCCTATTCCGATGCGCCATTCGTTCCCTTCCAGAAGACGAGACGGAAGCGGACATGTGACTATCATATCGGAATTTCCATTCCAACCTCGTGGGTCCTCGATGAGTTCTCCGCATAGTTCTGGATCCGTTTGTGGTCCAAGGGTACCAAAGAAACAATCTATTGAAGAAAAGAAATGATGATGATGATCGCAGGGGTCTGTAGGCCTAAAGATGGACAAGTGGATCGCCGGGTTAAGCCCAGAGTCAGGCCTGAAAAAGATATCGAGGCTTTTGCGAGGGACTACCAATGTGACGAATGAATAAGATGCATCACCATACGCTCCAGCCAGAGCTGCCGGCATCAAGTTGGAGATATCTAAGTGCATAATGGTATCCGTGATGGCACTGGGCCCAAAGATGGACACCTTTTCATCTGCAAGCTTTTTATGTAGGCTTATGCAAAATTTTGTCCAATCGGTCGTGATGTTCGCTTTGATGAGCTGCAAGATATTAACAAAGCTCAACCGTGAGTGTGTCTGGTGGAAGCGTTGAAGTGCAAAGACATGGTCCATGGAGAACATCTTTAGGTAGACATCGAAGAGCAGGTTGGACAGCTCATCAGAGTCGATTTTGATTTTGATGTCGACCTTCTGATTTAATGAAGTACGGGTATGATGATCTCCAAGTGATGGTGATCGCCATGGTATTCTTGAATGGTATATATTTTCAGATGATACCGCCCCGAACACATCCTCTGTATAACTGCTGTTTGTAGTATAACCGATTATATTGCCAAATGGCGCAAGCCCAAACAAAAGAGCAGCCACATCGACATCCATTGCAAGCACAGCCGCTAGATTGTCTTTCGGCTGTTGCGTATGAGTTTTCGAGCTTTCGGTGTATAGAACTGAACTGGGTGTCTTAGATAAGAGAGGTATGACTGCAGATAGAATGCTGAGATGGCTATGAAAGTCAACAATGTTGGAGGTGTCAATAACCTCGTAAGACTTGGGCAAAGATTTCGCGACAGGATCATATAATGACAATGGCTTGCCAGACCACTGACATGCATAGAGACGAGTCAAGACTGATGTAGTGCTTGACTGACTTCGGCACGCTAGCTCGTGCGCAAAGGTGACTGCATCACCCCAATAGACCTTCACAGCGACAGATTCTGCTCCTACATAGTCCGCAAAAGCCTTGCACCAGTTTGAGAAGTCTTTCTTCGCAGATGCTGCCAAGTCTTCCAACATCTGATTTTCATCCCCAGGGTTGTCGAACAAATGTGGAACGTGATATCCAGATAAGGGGTTGCTGGAAGGGTTCAGGACGAATCTCTCCGAGACCATAGAAACAGCGAGGGTAGGATTCAAGATTCCCTTGCCACCAGCGCCGAGCGCCTTGATATCGGCCTTGTTCCCCGCGACAACACCGGTCGTCCAATAATTGCAGGCTGTATCGAAAGCTTGTCTCATTCCTTCAATCATATGCACACCTGCGGTGTATGGAGTCCAACAACGGCGAGTTTTGACATAGTGCACGAATATTCTCGAGATATCTGCTCGCCTTGGAGCCTCGTAACTTTGTTGTTCTTGTGTACCTCTCTCGATACCGTATTTCTCCCATATTTTCCGGACTTCCTCGACAGTTTGCAAGCTCACAAAGTTTACACTCGAATATGGAGACTCTGCCCACTTCTCGGGTGTTTCAGAGAACGATAAAAGCTTTGCAGATTGGTCTCGTAAGAAGTTGGCATCCTCTTTTGGAATGAATATGTGGTAGAATAGGTTCCATATTGTCCCAATTTTCGTCTTATCTTCTGGAGATTGAGAATCATACGATGCAGCATTGTCGATAATCAAAGAGAGCAAAAGGATGTTGCGCGCTTGATAAAAGTTAGTGCAAGTCAAGTGAAGCCTGAATGGGAATACTGAATCAACACCAAACTCGAGGTTTGAACTCAAAAACTCACCTAATATCGCAGGTTCAAAATCGCAGCACGTGAAGTTGAACTTTTCGTTCCCTTCACGTTTTAATGTCAATCGATTAGAATGCCTTGGAATATTGAATTGTAGCGGGACCTGGGTGTTCGTAACTTACCAGGCTTCCCTTCACACCATAGGGAATATAAGATACTACTAGGATCTCCGCAAGCAAGGAGGAGAACATCTGTTGTCCCTTTATCCGTTCTGGGAGTATGGTATTCGAGGAAGTTGACAGCAAACGAATTTCCAATCGCATAGAAATCCGGACTTCCCTCATTAAGGATGCGCGAGATATTGTGCATTTTGGCAGCAGAGGTCCCCCGATCGTGAGCATATAATGATCGGTATTGCTATTGGCTCTTACTGGGGAAAACCAAAATCCTGTAATTGTGGGCGAATAATCAGCTATATCAATGTTTTGCAGGAAAGCAAGATGTTACTTTCGAGTGTTGCAGTAGGCCGTTTGCTTAGACGCGTACTGGTAGCCTAAAGTGAAAAGCAATTTTTCTTCTTCCCAATAAGCCTGTTGCCTATACATTTACTGTTGGTTGAAACCAAAAAAGTAATAGTCCCCGGGCTGGCACGGGTAGGTGCTTTTCTTTATCTGTGCCGTGCAGGAAACCCTGCCATATATATACACCATCGGCAACATGCATATCGCGAGTTTTCAAATACAAACGGAGTATCAAGGGAGTAGCGGCCAATCGGGCTACCACATCTATGGCCAAACACAAAAGATTTTAACTAACCAGGATGTATTCCCAACAAATTTCAATATATCAAACACTCGTTTGAAAATAAGCCATCATCGAGGTCTCTCTCCTTTAAAAATGCCCGATGAAAAGCCTCTTGCTACAAAAGAGCTACAGGCACTTGCCATACGCACCGCTTTCACCTTGGCTTCGCTTCGCTTCGCTCCATACCGGACTTCCGAGTTAACAAGGTTTGTATGCTAACGCCCATGGATGGCGATGAAATGGTGAAATTTCAATGCGAAGGCGCAAGAATGTGGGGTAGCGAGGGTTGAAATTCATGTTGAGGAACGTTCATCTCCTCGGTGCACTGATGCTTCACTGTTGTCACCTTGATAACCCTCTAAGATGGCGGGCGATTCGGATAGCTTCGAGATAATTCCATGCATTAGGATGTTATCGAATACTAAAAGCTTTCGAGATTTTCATGTTGCAAGCTGCTTCAAACCTGGTACCTTTACAGTGCACTTTTAGCAAATGAGTTCTTCGACTCACAATTCTCCCACACTGTAGCCACCACCTTATTTTAACTTTTCAACTTCCAAGACCGTTAATAACTCTCCACCGCCCCCTTACTTTCATCTGGAATATCCATAACCCAACCCTTAGGCCTCTCCCTTCCCCTAACAATCATGCCATAAACCGCCGTTTCAACCTTCTCCACACAAGTCCTCATAACCTCCATCTTCTTCTCCACATCCCTCCCCAAGCCTGAATTTCCACACTTAGTCGTATCCAGCTCTTCAAACCTCATTCTTATATCCCTCAAGTCCGCCAGAATCGTCCTCTCCTCTTCTCCCGGCAGTTCTCCATCCGTCGCCATTCGCGTAATAGCGAACCTCATCATCTCGCCTACTAGGTCGAAGATTCCGAGAACGTAGTCATCACCTGTAAGATTCACACCCTCGGATAAGGAAGATTGAGCAGTGGAAAGGGGGATTAAAGATTGCTCGGTTAGGTAGTGTGAAAATGACACGGCTTCCATGTATTCTTGGATACCTCCTGAGATTTGTCTTTGATAGCGCCAGGAATTTATACCCGTGAGATCAGGTGATATACTGGCGAAGAGATCATTGATCGTCGTGAGCCTTTCTGACGTTTCTTTGGCTATTTTTTGAGGAAGAGGTTGGTGTAGTTTTTGTACCCTAAATATGTTAGTCAAGCGATTTTACACCCCCTCCATCGCTCTTGAGATTAAGAACCATCCCAAATAAACCCATACCTCTGCAACGCAAATATTCTACAAAACAATTAGCCCAAATCTCAAACCACCACCTCACATCACATCAGCAGAAGAGAAGAATCCCTACATCTTCTTACTCCCCGCCGTAATATCTCTCCCGGCCTTAATAATCCTCTCTCTCCGATCATGATGTTCATCCAACTCAGCCCGGAACCCCTCAAACATAGGCATGAAAGGACTTATCGAAGCTGCGGTATCCGATGTCCTCTCAGACTTCTCCTTCGAAGTACCATCGTGTTGACGTTTAATTCCCGGCATGTCTGAGGTGCTTTGAATTGAGCGTGATTCTGGCATGCTGAGATGAGGGCCTGCAGATTTGTGAGGCGTAGAGTTGTGGAGTTGGGTGTTCAGGTAAGCAAGCAAGCAGGGATATTTTTGGCTGGAAGATGTGGATCTAGCTGGAAAAGTGGGTGGGGTTATCATATCAACACGTGCAGATTTCAGTATCAAAAAGGTAGTCTCGAGATTTTTATATCGGTGAAGTGAAGGTGACGACAAACGAAGCAATTTGACAATTACCATGATCTCAATGTTTCCATAAACCACCCAACTCTGCACATATCCTCAACTTCCACCAAATAAAACCCCACGGGTCAAGCCCACCCCACCAAACCATGGCCCTCTCCACCCCCCTCCTCTTCACCCTCGCCATCCTCCTCCGCCTGGCCCTCTTCTTCCACGGCCTCTACCAAGACACGCACTCCCCGCTCAAATACACCGACATAGACTACCTCGTCTTCACCTCGGCCGCGCACTACACCTCGCAATCCCAATCGCCCTACGCGCGAGAAACCTACCGGTACACGCCCCTGCTCGCCTGGCTCCTCCTCCCGACCACCTTCGCCCCCTCCTCCCTCTGGTTCCACTTTGGCAAGATCGTCTTCGCCGCGTGCGACCTCTGGGCGGGATATTTCCTGCTGGTGATATTGCGGGGACGGGGGATGGATGCGGGGAGAGCGGCCAAGTATGCGGCGATTTGGCTGTGGAATCCCATGGTGGCGATTATCAGTACGAGGGGGAGTAGCGAGGGGATTCTGGGGGCGCTGGTGTTGGGGTTGTTGTGGGCGGTGCTGAGGGGACGGGTTGCGTTGGCTGGGGTGCTTTTGGGGTTGGGGGTTCATCTGAAGATTTATCCGTTGGTGTATGGGGTTAGTATTTTGTGGTTTTTGGATCGGGATTGTTATGGGGACTTCAAGGGCAAGAAAGTTGCTGGAAAGGAGAAGAAGATTGGAAAGCGAGGGAGTGGGGGTGGGAGTGGGAAGGAAAATGATGATATTTGGGGGTTGGTCACGGGATTTATGAATTGGGAGAGGATCGTGTTGGTTGGGACTAGTCTGATGACATTTATGGGGCTTAATGCTCTGATGTATTACATGTAAGATCCCCCCTTTTCTTTTTGCTTTCCCACCCCTATTCGCTTCCCTCCCCGAAGTCTAAAATCCAAAATCCAAAATCCAAAGCCCAATCTAACAACGCCCACCCAGCTACGGCCGCCCCTTCCTCCAACACACCTACCT
>NGKI01000006.1:1242732-1275005 GCA_002162615.1 Myriosclerotinia duriaeana
GGGGGAGGAGGAGGAGGAGGAGAAAACAAGAAAAGGGGATGTATAGATTGAAAGGTAGATTTGATATTCAATTAATAAATTATTGTTATTCGAGGATTGTTGGAAGTAAATAAGAAATCAATAAGAAGAGAATCAAAAGATTGATAATAAAAATGGATGATATAATTTTACTCCGTACCCAGTAGATGGATGGATGGATACCTAAGCTATGGATGGATGTACGAGTACAAGACAGTACCTACAGACAGTACGGAGTACCTACTTGGTAGATTAATAACTTAAGAAGCAAAGCAACCGAAAATTATTATTATTATGATTTACCTATCCATGGATACCTACTTTCTAATAATCAGCAATAATTTCATTACCCGCTATCGAAACATCTTTTTGATTTATAAAATACAACCTTGGAAGTAGGTAGGTATAGATAGAATATACCTAATAGTTATTAATCTTCAAAACCAACTTTACAATTAATCAATCAATCAATCAAGCCCTTTTAGTAGAAGTTTTAGTAAAATTGTAAATTGTAAATTGTTAATTGTTAGAATCTACTAGGTAATCCATCCATACCATCCATACTCATTAAAGTTCCGTTCATCAATCACCTCCAGCCTCCAGGCCTTACCTGAACCTGCGCACTCACTGCTCAATAGGCGCCGAAAACTAGGTATTCAAGCTACCTACTACCTACCTAGTAGCCTAGTAGTACCTAGGTAGGTAGATATTATTGTACCGGTATCCTAATTTTATTATATCATTATTACCTAGTACCTACCTACCTAGGTACCTATCATCCATCCATACCTATAACTTTTTAATAGGTAGCGCTAGGTACCTATAAATAGTAACAACAAGCATCCCATCTCCCATCCATACAATAATAATTATATGAAATATATAAATTAGAAAACGAGATATCCGCATCTTTTCTTTTCTTTTCGGTTATTGAAAGATACCTAGTGATAGTTTGTTGGGATTCGATATCTCTCGACTCGACTCTTGAGTCTTGATATTGTATGCGGGGTTGGTTATTCTAACTTTCTAAGTTTCCAAGTTTGGTATGACTCTGACTCGCACAAAATACTAATAACTACCTAGTACCTGGTACTCTCCAGCTCTCGGAATGCTGGACATATCGAATTATCTTCTTATATTTTATCTCTATATCTCTATATCTTATCTTCCACTCTTTCTTTCCTATGCAAGACCACCCACCCACCTAACATCCATTTCCTTAATCAATATCCTCATCATCATTTCTACTTTTCTCTACCTTCTCCTCCTCTTCCTCCTCCTTCTCATTTCCCTCTTGTTCCCCATTCTTCTCCCTCAAATGTTTTTCAGCGACGTCTTTGGGTAGCTGATCAAAGGGTTTACCCCCTTGGACACCAACCTTCACTTGCCCATTCTCATCCACGTCCTCTTTAAGGTATAGCGTGAAGAGAACCACGAATAAGACTTCTCCAGTCTTTCGATTTTTCAGTACATATCTGAGCGTATGTGAGCGCTTTAGCTCTTTCCTAATATTGAAACAAGACAAGGTTGGCATGAAGAATCAAACACTCTGCGGGAAATATAACCAAAGAAAATGCTTGCTAAAGAGAAAGAAGGATCAAGTAACTAACCGGAGACCTTGCCCATCCCAATACTTCATTATCGGCATGGTAAAGCCGGGTAATTTGAGAGAAAAATCTATCCATGAGGATATAAAGTTAGTGTCAAAATTCGCTAGATGAAAAAGATGGAAAGATCAACCCCAACTTACTATTAAAATCCAAATAAGCATTAAAGAAGTCACACCCATAAGTTCTGCCCTCCTCCCAATCCCACTCTAACCGGTTAGCCTCAGTCAAGAAATATTTCTTCCTCGCCGCTTCCCCCTCGGGTATCCCACACTCCCTCCTATGTTCCTCGCCCTCTTCATCCCCTCCCTCCCCAAACACCAACCCCGCATCCTCTTCCTCCTCTATCCCCTCTCCAACATGTAGCACATTGAACGAACTCGCCGCCGGCCCATACAGATATGGTTCATCCGCATAAACATCCCCATCCAACCCCGGATCCACCATCCACTTCACAATTCTAAATGCCGTGTTAAATCCCGGCGGCAGACGATCCCTAATCGGATGATCAAAATCATTCCCAAAAACTAAATCCTCCGCATTGATATCCTTTTTCGGTTTGAACCGAAATCCAATACTATATTGATCTTTATTCTTATCATGGGGTGGCAGATCGAAGTATGGGGAGGTGGTGGGAGAAGATTTGGGAAGTCCGCGATAATCCTATGAGAAGGGGAGAAATGTTTAGTTCTATAGAAACTCAAGTGATGTTCTTGAAAGCTCAAAGCGGAGCGATTAGAGATCACATACTTGAATCCTGACATTCAAATCCACCTCACAAAGCTCATTCTCAATCCTAACACATTTTGCCTGATTGACCGGTACAATCTGATGTTTATTAACATCATATCCCGAGCCGGCCGTAACCTGCAGAATGTAATTTTCTGCCATATTTCCTCGGGGTTCTTGGTGCAAGTTTCGTGCCTTGAATGTTATTGTATGGTGTAGGGTGGAGGGGAAAAGAAGGAAAACTTTTGATCGAAATTTATCTTCGAATAGGATCATGCCAAAATGGGACTATTATCTGAATATATAGAATCTAGAATCTTGCTTTGTATTAGGTCGCCATTACTATTGTTGAGGGCAAAACAAAATATTTTGCCGGTTACTTGATGGGCGTTGAAAGCGGTGACGTAGTGGGGGATTTTCCGATGCATATAACATGTGAATTTTCAAAAACTCTCACAAAAGCATCTAAAACATTATGCAAGATATTGAAAGAAGTATCCATTCTAAGCCGAATCCTTGGCCATAATAGACCCAACCAATATACTTGATAAGGCGAACGATCTATAGAATTTTCGAAATATAATATAACGCCAAATATTGTAGCAATCATTACATATGGTCATAAATCTTCGTAAAGCGTACTAGCTATTTGCATATTAATTGTTTGCAATCCCCAGTCCTACTCTTTGCGACGATGCTGCGCTCACGCTCGCACCTCTTTCCCGCAGTCTTCTGCCTTCCATCAGCCCTCGGAGACCCCTCTTTTGTAGTCCAATAACAGCGCTGATATCGCCTCTCCAAATTTCCCCTACACTATGAACTCTACCAGAATCCGAAGCGCTGACGCTACCACTCATATCGCTACCACTAATATCACTAGCAGTACTGCTAGTTGCACTCAAAGTTTCTTCGTCGTCATGTCTTCTTCCTCCTTGGCCGGTCCCTAAATTGCCCACATTGGTATTGATCCGTAGAGATTGTTGGCCGTGAGAGCTTATTTCGTTATCAAGTCCAAGCTGCATTAGAGTCTCGGCACCATTCGACAGCCTATTGAGACTCCAGGGATCTGCGATATCTGAGGTTGTTGATGTAGAACGGCCACCTCCTGCGGCCATGGCACTAGCATTGAATACCGCGGCAGCATTCCTACTGTCTAACACGCCATGCAACCTCTCTACAACGGCTTCCAGTAAGCCATCAATTTTGTATGGCCGTGCTAATTGTAATAGACTGCAGAGTATTTGCGGAGTACAAAGTGTAGAATTGTTTGGAGGAAGAGATGACGTATATAGAAAATGGAGTAGAGCTTGAAGTGTGAGCTGTGTATGGGGAAGATAAAGCGTCCGCGGCCTCGAATTAGGCGGCAATGTACCTGAGTCGGGAGGGAGAGTCAAAGCAGCGGGATCCGATATAAGAGAGCTAGTTAATGTTGATGAAGGAGAAAGACTCGATGATTGTGCACCAAGACTAGGTGTAATAGTAACACTACTATTCCTGCTCGGATTATGTCGAAAGACATTCTCGGGACGTACTGTAGCGGCGTCGTTGCCGTCCTGCGTTGCTGTACCCTCGCGTAATAATTGGACGAAATATGGTCCCCATCTTCTTGCAATAATGCGAGAGTTCACTGGTATACGCTCGCCACCAACACAGAGAATATCCATATCGGCCAGCTCTCTGAGAGCTAACGCACTTTGGCCCAGTTCCTCTGCTGCTTTCGAAAGCGTGCGTCCACCTGCACTCCATCCTGCTTTGCTACTTATATTTAATGAAGGAGTTGTAAAAGGCGAACTAGCCGAGACAAAACCCGACATCGGGGATGTCTTTCGAGGGTTATCATACAAACCAAATGCTTCAAGTTCTACCATGCAAACATTGGTAAAATTTATTCGTCTGTGATTATAATCTTCGACAAGGCTGCGCTTTCGATTACCAAGGATAACAAATGTATTCCTTCGATTCCACAGAACTCCGCGATTCCAGCTCCCTTGACTAAAGACACTGCCGCCAGCATCGATGCGACTCCATGTGAGGGTTCGCAAATCAAGGGCCCATAACGCATACTCCTGTTTTGAGGAAGTGAGATACGTCCCACTAACCACGAAATTGGTATCAATAACGCCGCCATTTGGGAACCGAAGACCAGGAGGAGAAAATGACCCGTGCATAGGCTTTTCTGCTAGAGTGCCGTCCGAAGCTCTAACTTGTAACTCTAGCTTAACGTCCAAAAAGTTGTAATTAGAATAGATCAGCATTGATGACCCAGGTTCTCGTGAATCCTGATTCGTGCCGCCATGATCTGGCTTATTAGATGTTGGCTTCCCTATCTTTGCCGAGACATGACTGGGAAGAGGCGCCACAACACTACGATATGCTCCACAGCTCTTTCCAAGCTGTTGAGTGCTGGTCCATTTCAGACTCCTCAAGTTGAAGACACTAATCTGCTCAATATAGTGGTTTGCGCTGTCTTGACCGCCCACAACAACCATTTCAGCACCGCCTGTGCCATCTATATTGACCCCTATAATGCCTTGATTGGGATTTGGCCCCTGAGGATTATGATGTAATGCGGAAGAAGGAGCATTTACGGATGCAAATGCTGCCGATGAAGGAAGGATAGTAGCGCAATGAGCATATCTTCCCTGTGGTGTATCATTTGTGGGTATAAAACTCCATGTCCTTGACGGTGCATCATATATATAAATGTCAGACATCACGACGACCTCTGGCTGGGCATCTTGTCCACTTTGCGCAGAGACAGCCATTTGGGCCTGGCTCTGTGGTGGAGCCGGAGACATTCCTCCATAGCACACCAACTTGGTATCGCCGAGGGCGCATACACTGTGAAAGTATCTTGGCGGTGGTACATCCCCTGTAGTTTCAACCTTTGTCCAATGCCGCTGTATCAAATCAAGTTCGTATAAGTCGGCTGTCAAGGAGGGACGCGTCCGGGATAGAATTCGACCGCCAAATACGTAAAGTTTATCGCCCAGTATTGTAGTTGTAGCACCAACCAAAGGATGGGGTTCTTTTCCAGTCGTTCGATGTACATTACACATTAGACCTGATAAATGTGTCGATGGTGTTGCCCCAGAATTGCCAGCTCCGCCAGCTGCCGAAGAACGAGGCTGTTGTGCTGGGGATGGTGCGGCCGATGGAGGCCCATTGCTTTTTGGTGTCACCACATTTTCCCGATTGTTTTCGGCCCCGTCCCCTCCATCTTGCCTGTTCGACATAGCAAGGTTAGTCTGACTGTTGCTCATATCCAGCTTGTATGTACCCGAGACCGACTTGAGTCCGCTGGATTGGTTTTGGGGAGCACTCGTAGAATCTAATGTGCTAGTTCGACTACCTGTCGCAGCAGCTCGCGACATAGCCTCTACAGCTTTGGGTGTATCAGGGGGATCACCCGCAGTGTCCTCGATGATCGGCGATGTAGGTGTCGTTGGTAGAGTTGGAAGAGGCTTTTCGAGATTTGCGCCGCTCAAGTTCTTTTCATTCTGCGAAAGAGGAAATTGTTCGGCAGTTGCTGAATGTGGATAGAGTTCCGGCGTAGAGCTTTTGCTTGTTTGAATATTAAAATGCCGACCGCGAGTACTACCAGAAACAGACCCAAACTTCTTAAGTCTCCTCCTTACACCCGTAAAGAAAGCACCGTCAGTCTTCTCTGGCTCGGCCCTGAAGTCTACGCCCTCGTCGTCAGTCGAGGATTCGGAGATGTATAAGGACTCTGTAGAGTCTTTCGGCCGAAGAGTTAGCGGATCCGACATGTTGAATCATGCTGCGAAAGACAAAAAGCGATTCATCAACAATCATAAAAAGATATCAACAACAGATATCATTTTGACGTGCGTGTGGATATGAACGCTTGCTTACCTTAGAAGTACCAAAAAAACAAACAAGGGCCGCGAAGAATACTCGGCCTCGTTGTAATTAGCTACGTATGGAGAAGACAGGAGATCCACTCGTCGCACAGATTACACGAGAAGAATAACGGGGAAATTCGATGGTTCTTCCGTAGAATGGTTGATAAAAGTATATCTTACAGCGCCGACCTGGTCGAAAGCCGCGGCAGTCGAATGATTGGCCTTCTTTCCGCTCCTTCTGGAGTTTCCGCCGATATCTTCAGATTATTCGGTAGATCGGATAGGAATCCGATTTCACAGTCTCACAGTCTCACACCTCACACCAGTACCAGTACCAGTACCAGAACTCTGCGCAAACGCGCCTTGTTCCTTCCCAACTCACGAGCCAATTTTCCTAATTTCCGCCTTATTTGACTTCTCGAAACCCAGAAGGTAATTTTTGCGGTTCCAGCCCACTTCTTACTCCTGGAATGCCGATCTCGAAGTTTCGATAATATCAAATCCCAGTCGCGTTTCCCCTTCTCTTAATTCTTGTACTTCTGCGAATTGTGATACTGTTGTGATCTGTAGATTGTAAATATTTATGCGTCGTGACTCGTCTGCCTTTTCCTTTGTTGATTCCGACCTCCGAAACTGCAGATTAGCCTTGTTGTTGCAGCAGCAGCAGCTTAGACCTCCAGGGCTGTCAGAGCGTGGGTATGATTGAATCTCGAGCGTCTTTTTTTTACTTTTGAGGTACCGGTACTGTACTGTACTGTAATAAGTCTGTAATGGAATGGGTATCGGGTTCATCCGATGATGGTGCAGTGCACAGTTCTAATGGATAAGTAAGTTCTCCACGTGTTATCCGTTTCGAGCAGTGCAAATTAATCGCAAATAGCCCTGGAGGATCCCTCTATTCCGTAAAAGATTCTAGGCGGAATATTAGAGATGTTAGCCCCGTTTGCTTCAGATTGATTACTATCTATCTAATGAGCATTAGGGCTTTGTGCCACGCGATTGACAGGCTGTCCAAGGTTGGTCTAAATTATTATAAGGCTTGGGACGGACTAAAAGGTACCATTTATCAAACGAGGTTTCATCTCAATATCATAAATATACTATTTGAAAAGTATTTCGGAGATTCATTCGTAAAGAAAAGTAACCCAATATAAGGTTCGGAGAACAATTGGACTTTTGATACTGTTTTTTATTCTATTTTTCATACTAATTTGGGTAATCCTAACTAATCAAAGTTGCCCAGGTGTGGTGTCCTAAGAGGAGACTTTATGGGGCCATTTGCTGATCAAATCATTATTTTTTTATCATATCTGTCATTCATTCAAAACCCCTTTCATCACCTCATAATTTCGCTTCTCGTCAACTTTAAACGGCTGCAGATGTCTTCTCCTTTGGCAGAGGTGTGAATCGAAGATATGGCTTGACAATGCGAAAGTCTGGGAAAAGGGTCTTGGCCTCCTCATTCTTGACACCTGGGTGAACAATCACATCATCACCTGGAATCCAGTTGATAGGAGTGGTGATACGGTGCTTGTCACCAGTTTGAAGGGAGTCAACAACACGGAGAACTTCAGCGGTGTTGCGTCCAGTGGAAGCTGGGTAAGAGAGAATGAGACGAATTGTCTTCTTTGGGTCGATGATGAAGACAGATCGGATGGTGAACGCAATGCCCTTGGAGTCAACGTTTGTGGTATCTTGGTGGTCGAGCCTAATTGTCTTATTAGCACACGATCTACAATTGCATAGATATGGTGAATTGTGCTTACATGTCATATGCATAGGCAACCTTTCGATCCTTGTCACCAATAATTGGGAAGGTAAGCTTGCTTCCAGAGATCTCATCGATATCCTTGATCCATCCACCGTGTGATTCGATTGTGTTTGCGGAGAGACCGATGAGCTTTACGCCACGCTTGGTGAATTCTGGCTCGAGCTTGGCGAAAGCACCGAGTTCAGTAGTGCAAACTGGAGTATAATCCTCTGGGTGAGAAAACAATACAACCCACTTGTCACCGATGAACTCATGGAAATCAATGGGGCCAGTGGTGGTCTCTGCCTTGAAGTTTGGGGCGATGGATCCTAGACGGAGGCTTTGTGCACTGTTAGTCGAGCTCATGCACGTAGGAAGGTAGACATGTATTCGCAAAGGCAATCAGTACTACCAGACTTTGGCAGACGACCTGCCGCCAAATAAAGAGGATTGAGACATCCATATAGATCCATAGATAGAATGCGAACTAAAGGGCTTATGCTTCCGTGGGGTAATCAAAAGGTAGACTTACGGGGTTGCTCTCTCTTCAGCCATTTTGGATGTATTGTGGGGTTGAGTGAATACTGTTGAGGTGCTTTGTATGATGTAGTTGGGTATCAAAGTTTGGTTAAAGATTTGAAAGAGGGAATGAAGAACAGAAGGAAGGAGGGAGGGAGGGACGGAGGGAGGGACTAGATGACTTTATTAAGAAGAAATTGACTTAACCTTTCCATAAAGTAATGCCTTATTATTACTTATTAATCATTCATCAAAGTGTCGCCATCGAGAAACTGGAGGGGTAAAAGACAAAATTGTAGAGCACGTAGCTATCACGCCATCGGCCTTGTCGAATTTGTGGAAGCTTCTTTAAACCGGATATGGTTTAGGGAGGGGTATATCCGGATTATCTAATAGGCGGGTTCCAAGGTTATCATTTCTCCAAAGATTGGTGGCTTTCGTGATGAGAAAGGAATAATCACCTGCACCATAAATTAATTCAATATCAGCCCTGGAGATCAAGGATGGGATGGAATGGGATGGATGGGATGATAAAGGAATGATAAAGAAAGCAAAGAAATCCATGGATATCTAGGTAGTACTATTTAATACATCAATTATCATATGAAGGCGTATTATATAAAACCTACTATTGGATACTCACCTGTTGATTTTTCCTTTTCCACAAGGCTGAGATCCTCCATGCATGATGTGATGCACTGCGATTCGGTTCGATGGATGGTTGGATGGATGCTTTCACTGCAGGTGGTGGTGACGTGCCTGACTTATTGGTCCAAAGAGCTGTGGACAATTGCAACTCAAACTTCTAGCGAAGTATTATAAGAGCACATCTACTCGCACTTCGTACAGTCCAAGTACATACATACATACATTCAGCAGGAAGCCCTTATGATCATTTGAATTTGAAAATCTCTCATCTCTCTTGTTCTACTTTCCAGCTATTTTTCATGTTGTCACGAGTAATATTTGGACTGGTATATGGAATTGATGCTCCTCATGATCTAGTCCATAGTCCATAGTCCATTTGGTGCGAGATACCTAAGGTTAGATCTGAATTAGCCAAGTTGGCATTCAGCTGCTACCTAGGTAATAGTCTACATCAGAGCTTGGTATATTGACTATTGACTTGAAAAGGTGCCCAAGTATGGCGTCGATTGTCCATCTTCTTTTGCTTTTCTTTTCTTTTCATTTCAGCTATAGTTACGTCATCACGTGCGATGAACGTGACTGATATCTACCCCCTTCCCCCTCATATACCCACCCCACCACGTGCCCACCCCACCGTAAAACAACCCTCTTTCGGGAATAAGAATCTTTCTTTCGAAATTTCTGTAAAATCCGTAGATTCTAAAGCCAAATGATCCAACGGCTGGCTAACTAACTTGTCATGGTCTAAGTCGGAAGAGATCTGCGGGAAAAGCTTTCTGAACGTGTTTTGGCTTCACAGGAATTGTATTGCTTTCAACACATAGTAGTCAATCTTACTTTATTCCCTTCTAATGAGTTACTTCTTTTTCTCTGCATCATATTTCCATCTGTTCAGTGTACAGTACTTATTGAAATCGAATCCCAACACAATTTTACACTGAGATTATTCAATCTTGCTCTATGATCGTTGAGCAACACAGAATGGACGATGCAGAATCGGATACACCATCTCGTGGTGACCCTAGGCAAAGCTCGTTGTATGACTCCACGGACTTCGATGACGATGGACAGAAGAGGCTGGATTTTTGTGGCCAATCCACCATGGATCAATCAAAAATGAGTGCAATTGACGCCTCAAGTCCAATAGTTTATCATTATCTAACATTCGAAACCTTAATATCTTCACCAACGGGTAACATTTCATCCAGTGATTATTCAAAAACGGCACCGGCGTGGCCCGAGTTGAAAAGGTATACTTCACCATTCGACTGGCAAGAAAGCCGCAAACAATTTACGGTACTCCTTTCTTGCGTAGCGACCATGTTCACAGCCTTCACGGCAGGCTCATACTCTCCAGCTGTCAAGCAAATGGCGGAACTTTGGCACGTTTCAGACGTTGCGATCCTGGTTGGCATAACGACTTTCTGCACCGGCTTTGCTATTGCTCCCATGGCTTTAGCTCCCTTTTCCGAGTTGAATGGACGGAAACCGATCTTCGTAGCTTCTGGAGTGTTATTCTTTATTACTCAAATTTGCTGTGCTGTAACTCGATCTTATCCCGGCATGCTGGTCGCCAGATTCTTCGTGGGTTGTGGAAGTTCTGTTTTTTCTACAATGGTGGGCGGGGTTATTAGCGACATTTACCACAAGGAGGGCCGCAATACACCTATGGTAATAAACTGGCGACACAGATTTGTAAAGACATGTTCACTAATCTTAAAATAGGCTTTGTTCTCTGGCGCTGCACTTCTCGGGACTGGTTTAGGGCCATTGGTGAGTGGCTTCATCGCACAAAACACCTCCTGGAGATGGGTATTTTGGGTGCAAGTTATCACAAATGGATTGTTACTTATTGTAAGTAGATTTGCATGAGTTGCAAGCTCAACCGGAGAAAACACTAATGCGTGTTCCATATAGGCTATAACACTTTTCTTCCCAGAGACTAGAGGTAGTATATTATTGAGTAAGAAAGCGCAATGTTTGAATAAGTGGTACGAAGATCGAGAGCAGGTAGGTTTATTTGGTATCGACATGCCAACGTCGACATCAGATGAGAAATTTGAGTCGCAGCGAATCAGATGGAAGGTTAAGTCAGACGAAGAAAGAGAATCGCTCCTGCAAATGGTCAAAATCTCCTTGTACCGCCCATTCCATCTTCTGTTCACAGAACCCGTGGTATTCTTCTTCAGCCTATGGGTTGCCTTCGCTTGGGCAGTGCTATATTTAACCTTGTAAGTTACTTCTTGTTCCATAATGTGGAGAGTTCGTTTCTTATATACTAATACTTTCCCTTTCTAGTGGTTCAATTCCTCTTGTCTTTGAGACTTCACATGGCTTTGATCTTCAACAATCGGGTGCAATTTTCGCTGCTCTGTCAATTGGAGCATCTATATCCACTTTTGTCTCTATCTATCAAGATAGATGGCTTGCTAGGTATCTCGATTGGTCATCCAAGAACGTGCAAAACCCGGGGGTTATTCGAAGGAATATAGATCTCTCATCTCCAGAGGCGAGATTATACTTTGCTTGTTTTGAATCGGCATTACTGCCGATAGGTCTTTTTTGGTTCGGTGTAAGTTCTATTTACTCTTCCGAGATGCACTTGGCTGACCATTGCTTCAGTGGACACAATTCTCCTCGATTCCTTGGATAGTCCCAACTTTGGCTATCGGCTGTGCCACTATGGGCATCTATTCCATATACCTTGCGACTTTCAACTACCTTGCAGACACTTATCATCGATATGCATCATCCGCTCTTGCAGCTCAAAGTTTCTGTCGCAACATCATGGGTGGAATATTCCCTCTCATTACAACCATCATGTTCAAAAACCTCACGTTCCAGGGAGCAGCATCATTGCTTGGTGGTATTGGAGCGCTGTTAACGATAGTGCCGTGGGTATTGACTCTTTATGGACCGACCATTCGACTAAGGAGCAAATTTGCAAGCGAGATTATGTAATGTTGTTGGATGCTGGGACCGTTGGCTTCTCAAAAATCTTGTATCGGTGTCTTCGTATCTGAAAGACGCTATTTAGTACGTCTGGTTGATGACACCTGTCTTGGAGCGGAAGATGCCCGAAATCCCAGGGTAGAAATGCACCACAGACACTGAGGCCTTTAGGGTCTGCAGCATTTTGTGAAAATATGGGAATAGTAGTATTTCGATACGTCAAAGAAGAATGGAATAATGAGCTAGAGGAAACGTATATAATGAGATATAGATACCAAAGGGCATAATAGCTAATAGCTAATACTTGTACATACATTATGAAAAACAATTTCAAGCATGCCCCAGCAGATTGTGAGAAAAACTGATCCCAAAAGATCTAATTCGCGTATTGTCTGATGCTTGGTATGTCTCTTCAGTCTCACTAGAATGAGTGAATGAATGGTGCCCCTTTTCGATTCCTAGTATTTCGCTACTTCGGTCTTTCAAGTTCTCCTTATTTATTCATACCTAGTCCATTCTCTCATCTAATCTTCCAAGATGTAATACGGAAGTAGCAATCTTCAGATTCACTAGTCCGGTACAGTAGAGACATTTCCCAAGGTTCATCTGTATGTCCATTGTCCACCAAGTTGGCACCAACCCCCCTTAATAACATTAGCCTTCTTCTCCGCAATATGTTGCTTTTAAATTCTAAATTTGGGCAGCCCCAACAATAATCCGAAGTCGGCACGAGGACAGTATGATCCTTGCTAGCGTTATATACCCCTGCTGGAGATCTTTTAGCCACCTGGGCAAGGTTAATAATTTATTTAATGGTATCGGTCTGAAAGATCTTGGAAATATGACATTGATTGAAAAACCTTTAACATCGATTCGAGTGGATTTTTGATTATCTAGTCGTCGATATCAAGGTCCGATCAATATAAGTATAAGCTTACAAGTCTATCAAGTTTCGACAATTAATTGACAAGATGTTGGGCTGGTGAGCATTTTCTTATCTCTTGTGCAGCCGCTGATATCATAATTCCTTTTGTCTCAGTTCCAAAGTTCAATAGCTAACATTATTATCAACAGGTATCAGGCAAAGTTGGCAGCACGCCCTGTCCTTACACAAAGTGTAACATCTGCCATCCTTTTCGCAACTGGAGACGTATTGGCACAACAATTGGTTGAAAAGAAGGGCATTAAAGAACATGAGATTGCTCGAACAGGTCGTATGGCATTGTACGGTGGTGGTATGTTGAAAGGAGCTATATATAACATAGAGGTATGATATTGATGAAATTATTTTAGCTATCTTCGGTCCGATTGCCACCAACTGGTTCAGATTCCTACAAAACAACGTCGTCTTGAAGAACAAGAACCTCGAAATGGCAGCTAGAGTCGCGGCCGATCAATGTATTGTCGCACCTCTCAACTTGGGCTTGTTCCTTACCACTATGTCTGTCCTCGAGGGAACCGATCCAAAGAAGAAGCTCGAAGCAAACTACTCTACCGCCCTTCAAAAGAATTACATGATCTGGCCTGCAGTTCAAGCTGTCAACTTCAAACTCGTTCCTCTTGAACACAGAGTCTTGGTTGTCAACATCGTCTCCTTGGGCTGGAACTGTTATCTCAGTTACTTGAACGGCCGCAAGTCTGATATCACAGTTGGGAAGGTGGTAGAGAAAGTCAAGGAGCTTTGAAAAAGGTGCATACATGGCTATAAAATGGGTTGGGTTGTGTACTTTGGACAAGAACGACATGGTAGATTTTATCAGATCTCCACGCTATAGACTTTTGAAGGTTCTGCATCATATCATAGCGAGGCGTTTAGGATTTGCTTCAGTTACAATAGGGATATAGATGGCCTAGATCATAGATCATAGATCAAACAATGCATTTGGGAGGGGATAGATGAATTTTTACATGTTCATTATGAGTGACCTTGATCAGTGACGTATATAGAATTCTAGTAATTGTTTGAAAGTGGGATATATTATGCAGTTTTCGATCCTGATATAGTGCATTTGTATATCCGCTCGTTAGATTCTTCTTATTAGATGTTCAATACATAACTCTCCTCATTACTTTTAATATTCAAAATCATCTCGGTCATCATTTTTTTTTTTTCTTAATAAGTTTCTGCAATTCAATTTTCCACGTTTCCACTGATGACCTTAAGCACCCGTCAGCATCGATCAATACCTAGGTACCCAAAGTACAGAGTCACGTGATCGATTTCCCACCTAATACCCCAAGGTTTGAGCCGAGCCTTCACAATGGCAAGGGCCACCACAACCAACACGGGTAATTTCAAGGCGCATCGCATCTTCCAAAAAATTGAAGAAAGTCTTAAACAATCAGAAACACAATACCCAAACGAAACCACCATATATCAACAGATATAAGTTTCACAGTTTGCCTGGAGCAACGAGACAGATAAAAATATCAAACAAAAACGTCCTAGACTATTTTTGTCTTTACCATTATTCACCGTCACCCCGCCACGGAAATAGAATTTCGACTAGCCTCGCATTTCAATTCTGCAAGAGCACAGGAACTCTACAAACCCTTCTCAGCATTGACTCGATCCCACTTACCTCTTCCTCTCTATTCATCCTACCATTTATCAACCTCTTGAAATTACTTTTACATCGAAAATATCGCAAACATGGCAGCTGTCGCAGCACAAGCACAAGAACAAGTTGACTTGTCAACTATCCCAATCTCACCCGAAGGCGCCAACAACTCAAACGAGAATACTAAGCCAGCTGCAGATGGCGAACAAATTACTGTCTTCCATGACAAGGATAACTTCAATGTTAAGCATCCTTTGATGCACAAATGGACTTTGTGGTTCACCAAGCCACCTAGTGGAAAGGTAGTTTTATTCAATCTCGAGGTTTGCTAGGTCGAATACTGATGTAGTTCTATGTAGGGTGACAACTGGAATGATCTTTTGAAGGAAGTTATCACTTTCAACTCTGTCGAGGAGTTCTGGGGTGTCTATGTGAGTATATAATTCCGAGGATTATTGTTTCTACCTTCAGCTTGGCTAACAATTTCTTGCAGAACAACATCGCACCAACTTCTGAACTTGCTCTCAAATCCGATTATCATCTTTTCAAGGAAGGTGTTCGACCAGAATGGGAGGATCAACAAAACAAACATGGAGGAAAGTGGTCATATCAATTCAAGGAGAAGCGCAACGTCCCCATTGATGAGCTTTGGCTCCACGTCATGTTGGCAGCTATTGGAGAGACTCTCGAGGAAGAGGATGATGGAGAGGTGATGGGTGTTGTGGTCAACGTCCGAAAGGGATTCTACCGTGTTGGTGTCTGGACTCGCACAATCGGCAAGAGCATTCCTGGAGGTGGAGATGGTGATGTCGCAGGAGGCAAGGGAAGATCCACAGAGAAGGGCAAGGAGGTCTTGATGAACATCGGTAAAAAGTTCAAGGAAGTCTTGAAGCTCCCAGCATCCGAGGCGATCGAATTCTCTGGTCATACCGATAGTGCACACAGCGGAAGCACTCGTGCCAAGGCCAAGTACTCAGTTTAGGCGCTTTCGACACGTACATGAGATGATATACGATTTCCCTTGACCTGTGTTACGATCTCTTGGTCTTCTCCTTTACGAAAATACCACGAAACTAGGCAAGGGCTAAATGGAAGGCGGCTTAACAAAGGTTTATGGTTTCCATGGCAGTATTTGCATGCATTATTGAAAGCAATACTTAAGCTTGGCCTCCTAAAATTATGGGGGAGGAGTATTTATGCCATATTGTTTTTATTGCTCCGCTACTACACTACTGCTTTTGATGGTGGTTATTTTATGCATGGCGTTATTCCACACTGGGCAATGTAGGCTCAGATATCAGATGCGTTCATAGAGATGCGAGGGGTGAATTAAAAATGAAATATGCATAGCCATTGAGATGACGAGGATGAAACCGTGAATCCTCCTTGTATGTGAGTGAATTCTATTGTATGGGTCTGGGTGAATTCTTGTTTTATGCGATGGGACTTAACCTAGGTATCCATGGATGACCTGGATCTATTTCTTTCGCTACCAGTGTCGTTTGAAGTTTATTAGAGGATGAACAGAAAGTTGATGTCTGTTCTTTTTGAGGTATTGAAACTCGTTCCATGTTAAGGTTAATTTTGATTTTGTAGATGCGCTGTTGCAGATTTCTTTAACATCACTTTAGGGATACTAGATTATATATACTGCGTGGATTGTTCCGCTCCCTCGACTGATGGTGTGTGCATCGCCCATGCCTGCGCAGAGGGAAGAGAGGCTAGTGATGTGAGTATTGCAAGTCATACCTATGTACAGTACACTACGGTAGTATCTTCCCATCTTTCCGTCTTCCCATCCTTTTACTTGGCAGCTAGCCATCCATCTACTAGGTAGTTATGTATCCATCTATGTATCCATCTATCCATCTATCCACCTCTACACCACGTCTTAAACCTGCGCTGCGTACCAACCTACTCAGCCCGACCATCACCTCCCATATCGTACAAAGTCAAGATCTTGCATCTTACATCTCATCCCCACTAATATCCTCGACAAAAACGCTCTTGACAAGCTCTTTTTTATTAATCTTCCCCATCGCATTCCTCGGAATATGTTCTACAATCCTCATCACCTGCGGGATTTTATATCCTGCCAATCGATCCTTGAGCGCTCTCCTCATATCCAAGGGACCCCATCTCTTACCCTTCAAGTACTCGTTATCGAGTACCACCACCGCTCCAACCTTTTGACCCCATTTCCCCGATGGCACGGCACAAACTGCACATTCCGAGATTTGGGGCAGCGATAGCATTTCTCGTTCTACTTCAAGCGCACTTACCTTTTCCCCACCGGATTTAATAATATCAGCTGATTTGCGGCCGCGGATGAAATACACGGGGCCTTTTGCCCATTCCTGGTTGCTCTTCCCGGCGCTTTCGATATGCCTCCGAACGGCTACATCGCCAGTCCTAAACCAGCGGCCGCCGCCATCGGTATCCTCAACATGTTCCTTTTGAGTTGCTTCTGGATTGCGCCAGTATTCTTTGAAGATGGTGGGGCCGCGAAGTTGGATTTCTCCGTCGCGTTCTTTGCCATTGGAGTCGAGTTCTGAGCCAGGGAGAATCACTTCGTTGGTTTCGGTATCGACGAGGCGGACTTGGACGGATGGGAGGGGCCAGCCTACGCTGCCGTCTATGCGATCGGTCGGGGAGAGACCGCAAGAAAGGGCCATGCCGACTTCGGTCATGCCGTAACGTTCGAGAAGGATGTTATTTGAGGAGAGGGTGGACCAGGCGTCTTTGGTGGGGGTGGGGAGCGCTGCGCTACCGGAGATGTTAAGGCGAAGGTTTTGAGGCGATATAGCTTCCTTGGCGGCGGATTGGGAGTCTGGAGGAAGATCTTTGTGGGTTGCTAGTAAGCGGTTATAGACGGTGGGGACGACTGTGAAGAATGTAATGGGCTCCTTGATACTAGGGTTTGGCATGAAAGGGGCGGCAAAGCGTTGCCAGACGGCCGTAGCGTTGAAGGGGAAGAGGAATTCGATTGTGGAGCCGGCGAATAGGGGCGCGAGAATGGCGTTTACAGTCCCGTGAATGTGGTGGAGTGGGAGGACGTGAAGGAGATGATCTCGGGAACTGTAGTCCCAAGCTTCAATCAGGGATTTTGATTGTGCTGTCAAGACGGATTGGGGAAGAAGAACACCTTTCTGAGATCTGTAAGCATATTGCGCACTCTATCACCAGGAGGACTTATTACTGGTTTATTGGTTGTCCCTGATGTGTATAACATCATCCCCCCTTTACCTTTTGATGGTCCTTCCAATGTTACTTCTCCATAATCCGAGTTCTCAAGTTTCTTCTCCAGCTTAACATGCTTGAGTCTTGCCTCCAGACCAGTATTCATCACCTCTTGAGCCTTGCTCTCAAATTTAGTTGAAGACAAAAGCATTGAAGCTTCGCTCTGATCCAAAATATATTGCAATTCAATGGCTGGAAATGCTGGAGACAGCGGAACAGCTATAGAGTGTGTGCCAAATATGGAAAGCAAAGTTACTGTAAATTATCTCAATTTATATTTGCATACGGATATTTTGGGGTTGCGCACCCACATAATCATAGCTATTTTCTACAAGAAAAGCAACTCTTTCTCCCTCTAACCCTTTCTGCCCAACCTCTTTAGAGAGCTTATCTCTCCTTTCTGCTACATCGTGCAGTAATTGGCCATATGTGAACCGTCTTCCGGACGATGAATGTATCACTGATGTAGACTTGGGGTCGTGGCTTGAGATAGCTTCGAAGAGGGGTAGTTTTGGGAGTGTGGATGCCATTCTTGGAATGAAAACAGAGAAGGGAGCTTTGAAGTGTAGTCGGAGGAAGAACGATGAAGGGTTCCGTGGTAAGAATACCGACGATCTTCTTGTGCAGAACATTGTGACGACGGGGGTTTGGAGGGGTATTAGTAGGGGTGGTTCATTGGATGGCAGATAAGACAGGACTGCAAGGAGTGGCAAGCGGTAGTTGTCCTATGTCCGAGTGGAGTTGAGTGTATGTTTACTCGTAGAAACCTAGGGATAAGTTAAGTATGTTCGTCGATATTAAGGTACCTTCGGTTTCTCTCTTTGCTGGTCCTACCTTACGCACTGTATGCAGCGTTGAAGCGAAGATGTCTTTTTTATAAGTTCCAACATTGTTTGGAATATTTAAACGTTCCTGTCTGATGTACGGAGTAAAGATTTCAAAATTCTTTGACGCGAGAAGGCTACGGATAACAGATAGCGGCGGCATTGCGGACTAGCTCCCGTAAATAGTCTAGCCTCAAAATCACAAGGCTCTTTCTCTACTTGACAAGGCTGTCATGTAACATAATTTCATTCAATAACAAGAATAGTTTGCATTTCAACCTGTAAAGCAAATAAATTAATGCTCCGCATAATCCGTCCCGCTGTCTCACGGCGATATCTATCCTCCATCATGGCTTCCAATACTCCCTATGAAGACATCATACGCACTCGAGTGAGTACATTTCCCCTCCATTTTAAACTATCCTTCCCGCTAACGCATATCTTAGCTAACGGAGGCGTTGAAACCTACCCGCCTTGAAATATACAATGATTCGTCCAAGCACTCACATCACCAAGCCATGGCTGGTTCGACATCTCAAGAAACACATTTTCGAGTCGAAATCACTTCGGAAGCGTTTACTAAAAAGATGCAGCCTGCGAGACACAGAATGGTGTATGCTTTGTTGAAAGAGGAGATGGCGAAAGAGGGAGGTATTCATGCCTTACAGTTGAAGACGGCAACACCGGAGGAGGAAGCACGTCAGAAGGCGAAAGAGGATGAGGACGGAGAGGCTGTTGCAGAGGCGAGCGGACCTTAATAACAGCTCTGCTATCCATCTCGGCTATTGAGATACCCTTTTGGAACCTTTATTGCAAATTCGGAGATTCAATGTCCGAAGAAAACGATCGCAGAACTTATGGAATTATGTTATTGATGGGAATCTGCTGGAGTTTAAGGCAGATCTGCAAATACAAACCGGGCATATTGAGCGGATGATTGCAGCGATTCGTTTCATGGAACACTTGCCTATACCCAGATCTTTCTAATATGCTCTTCGATGCTGAACTCACTTCAGTCAAATTGATGTACGTCACAAATGAGTAAAGATTTCTTGAAAATTACTAGTCTATTGTGAGTTCTCTCTATATATGCCTCTGACGGCAGCCCTTGACCCAATCTCAAAATGTTCTAAGGATAGATCGTTTAAATCAAACAGGCAAATCAACTGTCAAAACTCCCAGTCTTTTTGCCAATGCGAGTATCGGATTCACCACTGCTTCAACGTCCCCAGACTTGATCGGGATTCTATGGTTGCCATCCCATTCAATCAACTGCGCACTTCCCTTCTCACACCAAATCTTAAGCAATTCCTTATGATAATCCAATCCCGGATCTTTCAGCCCATGAACATGTATAGTCGGCAAAGTCAAAACATCATTTTCATCCACCGGTCCCCATCTATCCTGATCCCTCTCCAAACTAATTAACGGTGCTCTTCCCGCCATCAAAACCGCAAACCTCCAATCCTGTCCCTCCAAATCCCTCCCCCCTTCCTCCCTAATCTGCCTCCTCAACAACAAACTCCCGGCTATCTTGGCCCCCTGACTAAAGCCCAACAATCCTACCCATTGCCCCGTAGCCCCTTTCGCATCATCTTCCCTCATAGCCTTCCCAATACTCTCTTCGATAGCAGTAACCTCATCACGTGGATCTATAACTTCATGTTCTGGTAACCAGCCCAGCCATCGTTTGAAAGGTCCACATTCTCCATAGACACTTGTGACATCGGGTCCAGCACCAGATTCAAAAGGTGCTTCGGCGAATACAAGACGAAAATAGGGTTTTAGGTGTAAAGAGAGGACACGACATTGCATGGTGAAGATAAGAGCGTTTGTTCCCCCTCCGTGAAGACAGAGGAGGCGGGGGAGATGCAGTGTGGGGTCGTGAGGTATAGATCCCATGGTTTTGGTTTTTTTTTTTGATCTGAGCAGTGGACTTGTTGATTCGAGGGGTGGTGAGTGGTACGTGGAGTGCTGAATATGGTATGGATGTTTATGATAAAGCTGATGGTAGTAGTAGTTCAAAACTCACCTAGGAAAAGGAATAGAATGAATAGAATGAATTCAACAAACTCGAGAAGGTGTTCGGTACTACCAGCTTGCTACGCTGGTGTATCATTATTATCGGACGTCCGATATCGAGGGGTCATAAGTGGGGTCTTCAAGGGGTCCAGCACAGGTCGTAATGCGTGACCCGCGGGTTTTATGCCTGGAATATGAGTACCAGTGGTCTACGAGTCCGTACAACGGATTCTCTGAAGCTTATTACAAGTCAACACGCGGTAGTCCGGAGTGAGGAGGTAAGGCTTCGATGTCTTTAACACCAATTAAGAAGAAGACGTGATGAAAGAGTTGGACCTGGAAAATTCGAGGTGCTATAGTTCAGTGTTTAATTCTCGCGCCGACCCAGTGTGTCTTCTTTTTTCCCCATTACCACCTTGGAAGACCAATGACTTCGCTTTTTCAAATAATGGGATAAGTGTTCCAGTAGAATTTGTTAGTGTCAACGCAGCTCATAAGACGCAAAACTTCCGCTTGTGTAGAGTAGCTCTAGCCGTCAAGTTTTCCCTTTATGAAACCTGTTTTCGAGCTCCTATTCTTATTCTATTTCTTGAAGGCCTTCCATCTATCCTTGGTCACGAATCTTCATGTATTTTCATGCCGTGGGAGTATCTGTTATTGCCTTCATGCCCGGAGACGCTCTTCGAATTTCTGACTTTCGTGTTCGGATCAGTCTAGTGGACTTATGCACCTATGCTGGATTATGTTGGATAGGAAACTTTTGGGGCTAGTTTCTTGTGAACGGCTTGAATAATTTTACAGGGGCCGATAGTCACATATGGGAGACTTCACGTGAAGAACCTCTTAATTGCCCCTCGTATCTGAATGCAGTAAAAGTTTTCGAATTATACTCAAGCCAAACTCATATATAATAAATACCCCAATTCTCTCTCTATCTTTCCGCTATCCTGTATGTCTCTGGCGGAGATGAATTATCTGGACCTCAGGCCAGACTAACTGAATGCATCTACATTAACAAAACTACTGATTCTTCCTTGGTTTTACTTTCACCATCAGAGGACCCTTTTCCCATGCTGTATACATTCTTTGTTTTGACCATTGCTCCATCCCATCACATATCTCCAAGTCGAAGTTCCAGAGTATTCGAGTCATCATGAGACGCAGCTCGGTATACGCGTAACTATATGAATATCGTTGGCCAATGCACCATAGTAATGCTTATGACAACGTAACTTACTTGCGACCAACACAGTTTCTTGGACCTGTGGAAAAAGGCTGGAATGCTTGGAAATTATCAGATGCAAAACGCTCATCGCCCATGAATCGTTCAGGAATAAAGCTATCTGGTTCTGTGAAGTTGTCTGCAGATCTAAATGCAGCCCATTGATTGACCGCAACGGTTGTCTGTTGTACCCATATCAGAGTGTGTTCAGTGCATCGAGCTTAGGCATAGTCAACTCACGTTCCCAGGAACCCATTTACCACATACTATATCCCCATTTGGGCCGATGGTTCGTGGAAGCCCTACAGGTACTGGTGGGTACATACGCAATGATTCGTCGAGCACTGCCAATAGATATGTCAAGTTGCTAACACTTGGGATTGTGATCTCATCTTCGCTAGCGAATGTTTCACGAATGATCTTCACGAGTTTTTTCAAAACCTCGGGGTTTTGAAGGAGAAGATATGTGGCTCCGGACATGAGAGTAGCTATTGTTTCTGATCCAGCAATGATCAAAATACCTGCGTTACTATTGATTTCTGCATCTGTCATAGGAGATTTATCTTGATTCTTCAAGATGTGACTCATGAGATCAGCTCGATCAGTCTGTATCTCTCTGCGCTTCGCGACCTTTTCCCCAGCCATTTGATTGTGTGCATCAACTTTTGCCTGAAAAGATTTTGGGATGAGAAGCGTTGAGATCATTTTCAAATAAGGATGACTAAAGGCCATCATGACGGTGGCGAAATTAGTGCTATCAAACAACATACTGACCCAAGGATGATGGCTCGCTTTCTCAAGACATTGAAATGACTCGCCAAAACAAAAGTCACCAAACATGTCAAAGGTCGTCCAATTATACCAATTTACCATATTGGTTGGCTTTGCGGAGGTTTCTTTCAACCGTTGAATCAGGAGATCGATATACACTTTCATGAGGGGTTCCTGTTCGCGCATAGCCTTTTCTGACAATGCATGGGACAGCAATCTTCGGAATCGAGAGTGATCGCTAGTAGTAGCAGAGACGATATTTGGAGCATCTCCTGGCAGGTTATCGTAGAAATGTCTACCTTTCTCCAATTGTCGTTTTCCTATGCGGTATCCGTAGATATCGTTCCATCCTTGTGCAGAATTATAAGAAAGCTCATTTGGAGCGATCCGCACCACTTCTCCAAACTTCTTGTGAAGTTCATGGGTTTCATAGCTAATACTGCCGTTGAGCAAAGCTCGGATCCAAGGGATATGTGTTGCTGCATTTGATTTTGGGCCTGGATATGAGGAAAGTGGGTGAAAGTAAATATTGTAAATTACTTTAACGATGATGCAAATCTTCGATATGTCAATAATGCTCATGGTTTCAAGATATTCTAGAAGTACGTACAATGATCAATAAAGGTAAGATAACAACCGCGTACTTTGCTGTGAAGATGGCGCCGAGCTTTTTCGCAATAATGGTTACAGCCATTGTTGGAATTTCTTCAGCCTAGAGATTGATGTCTGCAGCTCAGAAGGTGGTTAAAAACATGCAGGCTGATAGATATATCGAGGTATTCGCCCACAACAACAGGCAAACTTTGGAAAAGCGAAGCAAAGCGTGGATACTAGACCTTTATAAGAGTTTTCGGTCGATTTTCTTAATCATATTGAATCCAAGTTCAGGATTGAGGGGTCTTCTGAGTATGCTGCCTTATGACGCAATTGAGTTGCATCAACCGATGGGTTGCATGAACGGATGAATAGAAGATTTGATATTGTCCATTCACACATGCAAAGTATCTCGATATCGCGGGCCGATTTACCACCTTTCAAATTCATTTGATTTGAACGCATTACTTCAAACCATGATTGTTTACTAGCCGATGTTTCCATGCAGAAAAGAGATTGGGTGTAGAATCGCATGAGTTCCTAAATCGTAATCTTACATGATGTTGACTCTGGCGGTCTTGACAACGCAGAGAGGTGTGCAGCCTCTGAAGAGCGCAGGTATCGACAGGAATGGTAACAACATGCATGCTCATGCTTAATAATCACACTCCCCTCTTCTCATATTCGATTAAATTCTGCGCCAGCAACCCACATTCTTTTGCTTCGGGAAACTAAAAGTCTGGGTTTATAAGAGAATTAAGCAAGGCCGCACCTTACCCAGGTAATAGCCAAGCTAGGTGTATCTACCACCTGAATGCTCCAGTGAGAAACTTGTGACCGCTGTACGTGTTGAGGTGATGACCAAACCTCGCAGTATTCGAATGTATATGCGTACTGCTATCTGATCATAAGTGTAATGGTTTAGAAGATATCGTTATCCGCTAGGTAGAAGAACGCAAAACATCAGCTTTCGTTTCGTACTGTCAATTACAGAGGGATAATTGGAAAATGTTTGTTTCTGTTTGGATCTTTCAAATGTTGGTTCCATATCTGGTAGGAACATTGAATCACCTGATGGTAGCCCCTTCCTGTATTGGGGCATCTTTTCCATCATCGAATGTATAATATCTTCGAAGATTCAACCGTGGGTGCTCTATCTCATGAAGAATCATGAAAGATGAATGAATATAACGATATTTTCATTCGTCATTCATCATTCATCACTTCTACAAACCTAAGGGCATAATTGATCAATATCTTTGTATTTAAGAGGCACTGATCAAAAGATAGTTCGCCGCGACGTAGTAGGATTCTTTAATTCCCTCCCCCCTGAACAAAGGTTTAGTAGTATTTGGCTTACTCCAGTAGGAATCAGAGCTCTTGTTCCGAAAGACGCTTCTCCTGAGTGGAACCCGCGCGCATGGCGGAGCAGGCTGAATCTTACTGCTGAATAAACTAAATATTGCACATTAAAGGAAAGCGGGCGAGATGATCAAGTGATAGCTTTCAAGAAGCTACCCTGGCCTTTGAAAGTGATATGGTTGACAATATGGAAGGTAGGGCAAGTGAAATCTGGAATACGCGTGGGTATCAAACATCGGCTAATCTGTACGCTCATTAATTCAAATTCCAGTCAAAGTGACTATGCTTCACTATCATAAACCTGGAGATTTCAAATGTCCTTTCCTAAGCTCTAAAAAATTGAATTAATTGTGATGTTAAGAAGTAGACCCTCTGGTAATTGAACACGCTTAAGGCTCCTTTGACCATCGTCCAGGGAAATGCTCACGAAAATTGAACTGGCAAGAGGCCAGACGAATTAATATGCTGCGAAAATTTCGATAATCCAATTTGTCCATCGTATTAATGTATAACAACGACACCACAGCATTCGAGTTCCCCGAGGCATAAACCTCCAAGCCATATTCCAGCAAGAGATTCGTTAAGGAATTAAATAGGCATATAGTCGTCATCTGATGTATAGCTACAAGGTTTTGATAGCATGCGGATCATCAGAATTTCCTCCAAGGTCGTTCGTCTTTGCTTCCGGCAAGATGAGCTTGAACTAGAATCTTTACTGAAATCCGAGTCAGATTCCCAGTCAAAAGGTGACTTATCTTCGTCAGATACCGAGTATCGGTCACTAGAAGGTAGCGTAAAGCCACGCTCTAGTCCCCCAGAGAAACCATGACGAATATATATACAGTTAAGTATGAAACAAGTAGTAGCATTATGAAAATCGTGCTCCACCAATCATGTCCTTATTTCCCAGTTCAGGTCTTCAATCTTCAATCCTAGGAGGTGTTGGTGCCCTAAGGAAGATGCCCTTCACACCTCACGTGTGAGGTTTTCCCATATCTCTCAAATGAATGTCAACGGGTGGCCAGCAGGAATCCGGCAGAATGCTTCGATCGAGAGTTCAACCCGGTACCCAGCTTGATCAATTCTGTTATTTGGTACATGGATAAGTCGCTTCCGAGTGGAAAAAAAAATGTCCCAAAGTTATCGTGGGTTGATGGAAATAGCGATATAGAGAGCCGCATTGCAAAGACTTCATTCACGATTTTAGTGTTGTCAACTACCCGTAAGTAATCTATCTATTGGGCCCAAACGAGAGGAAGCTTTTCCATAACTATAGAAGGGGGATCCTCGTCGGCAGACCAAATACTCAACAGGGAAGAGCCTCCAGTAACGCTATGTTGAAACTTCCGTCGTAATTCTTTCACAATGATTCTAGATTATATGTATCAGCGTCTCTCTCAGATTTGATGGATATGTGTAACCGCAGCCGCCGCCCCTTGCAGCCCTTGACTGTTGAAGACAACTATACTATCCAGTGAAAATAAAGGAAACGCTTGGAGTGACAAGGCGACATTTTGATTCGAAAACTTCAATCAGCATAAGTTTGATTCATCATCACACTAGCATTCTTTACCCTCAAGCAGCTTCTAGTAGTCCAAACTGCACAGTGCGACCAATAACGTGAGACTTTGAATCCCCTTGTCCCCTTGGTCCATCGCATCCGTTTCCATTTGGGACATCAGATTCGCTCAGCGTGCAAACGTTGTTTTCGAAGTAAAGAAGTAAAGAAGTAAAGATTCGCAGCTTTTGAATCCGAACCACCGTCTGAACGAACCATTGAGAAGCCTTGCTCTTGATTTTTCCAAAGGGAAGAAGTGGTGTCTAGAGAAGGAGAAAAGATATAAATTAGTATGCGCTTGCATGTCGGTCATTGGCAGCCAAGAGCCTCTTTCAGCTAGAGTAAATACTAAAAGCAATGGAAATCGTGAGCAGAGCAGAGCAGAGCAGAGCAGAGCAGAGCAGAGCAGAGCAGAGCAGAGCAGAGCAGAAATCCCTGACTATAACCATCCAAACGATAGAACAAACTACGCAAGCCATATAAACCCTCTGATGTATATTGAACAATATGATCTTATCAGAACGAGGAAACACACTTCTCATTACCCTACGAAAAAGATCCAAGATAAGAATTTCCATAACCAAAAGTAATGATTGATGTTGCTAGTCTAGCACTGATGTAAAATCAATAAGATTACTATCTTATCATTCAACAAACCCCAAACCCGCAAATCCCTGTTTCAGAACGGGGTTGGACTGACTCACCAAATCGATCACCCCCATCAATCACCATGTACGATATTGCCTAGAGATATAAGAGTATATATTAAATATATACAAATATATACAATGCCACTTCCCTCCTAGAGAGAAACTTGGATCTAATCAACAAACGTTTATTTTAACCATCTGTATCTTGGTAGAAACAACAAGAATGGACAAAGATACTTTTCCCGCCGGTGAGTCGCGACCATGATCCAAATTCCCTATTCACATCACCTTCTTCCACACAATCTCAATCTGAACATGACTTGGACATTTGTGTTGCCGGAACATAAGATCAAAATTGTGTATGCCAAATCTTTCGAGGAAAACAAACATCACATCCCATCCGAGCAAGAACAAAAATATAGACAGATTCGGAAATGTCAACTAATCATCCCAATCACCCCAAGGTATCCTGGGCGCCTACTACGCCGCTCGTCACGAATACGGTCTCTTTCGTTCCTGCGCCGTAAGCTCCTACTACACTTTCACACCCACTGCCGCCAACCCCACAATTTCCAGTCTCAGCAATGAATTTACACAACGCCTCTCACGTGCTTTGATGCAAACAATAGCAAAACACCCCTCACTCTGTCACGGCATCCTCCCCGCATCTAAACCCAGCGGTCTCAATGCGCGTTTCAAGAGGCTTTCCCAGATCGCTTGGGATGACATTGTATGCATTTCCATTTCCGACAAATTCTCCGACGCGCAAGTTCATGCTCGGACACAAGAAAATCAAGTATGCGAGGAAATCGGAGCGGCTCATGAGCAGCTTTTCGAGGATCAAGAACACAAACCTGCGTGGAAGCTTCGTGTGCTTATGTATGAGATGGAAGATGGGAGGTATAGAGTTTACATACTTTTCATAGCACACCATGCTATAGCAGATGGGCTGAGCTGTGCCGCTTTTCAGCGAACTTTGCATGAGGAATTATGCCTGGCTACCGAGGAAACACTCGAGGAGAGTGCTAATGTGCAGTGGCCATATACTGTACCGGAAACTGTGGGAAAACCAATCCTTATTGAAGATGCTATGAATATCAGTCCTCAGGGATATGACACACTCAATTCACAACCCCCTTCGGACGAGAAAGCAAAGCAGATATGGTCTGGAAACCTCCCATGCATGCCCACAATCGAATCATACAAATCTCTCATCCTTCTCGTTACCATTCCCCCAGAGCGCGTCCAACGACTCCTAGAGACAAGCCGCCGTTTGAAAATCACTGTCACTGGTTATCTGCATGGTTTGATCGTCAGCTACCTTGCACGCACGACGGTTACAAACGACCAACTTGGCCTTAAAGGAGGTACGCCTTACTCACTGCGAAGATTTAGCAAACTCCCGCTTAGTGAAGTAGCAAACCATATCTCGACTATATCAACAGAGTGGAATGCTGAATTATTGGATCGTATGCGCCACGTGAAGGAGGAGTCTATTGAAGAGGAAGAACTGATTGCCGAGATTGGCAGTCAATTATCCCAGGAAATCCTAGCGGAGTTGAAGAGAGTTGAAGCTGGGAGAGTGTCGCTCCTGAGGTATCTTGGAAAAATAGTTGACTTGGACTCGTATTTTCGCGAGTCATTGTCAGCAGAAAGACTTGAGAGTTACGAAATATCGAACCTTGGAGTGATTAGGATGAATAGAGTCACAGAGGATAGCTCTTTAAAACTCGATGGACTGATATTTTCACAGTGCGGAATGGTGACTGGCGCCCCTTTCGGATGCAATGTTGCAAATCTGGAAGGAGGGCCATTGGTGATAAGTTTGACGTGGCAGAAAGGCGCGGTGGATAATGAAGTAGTGAAGGGGTTGCAAATGTTCTTTGAAACGAGATTGAAAGCATAATCTTATGGCTGGTTCGGCTTCTGAGTTCTACTGTAACAAACGAGGTGGGCAGAATTAGTAGCTGCAAACTCATAGGCACGTTCTCAGCTAAATTGAGCAGTAAATCGATTACAAATGAAAAGGATATTTTCGATTTAATTGGATAAAAACTCGGGTTCTTTTGTAAAGTGGGAAAGAAAAACAATATCTTTATGGCTTTATTGATGTACCAATTTCGGCCTTTTTTACACTTAAAAAGAGTGCGTAGTAAAGTAGGTATAATTTGGGATTTAAAGTGCAGTGAAGACAGAAGTAGTGATAGCAATAGAGAAATAGTCATGATATAGAACTGTTGTGTGTAGCGTTGCTATAGTCGAATTACTCTACAGTCAAATTACTGTTACTCAATCGTAGAAAGATTTCACCATCCAAAACCATCTTGAATGTGTACGCATTTGGCCTTTCCAGCACCATCGATATGTGAAATAGAACAGCATATCTGTAAACAAAGTAAAAAAAAAGGGACAGAAGAAGGCCATCACAGGGCATGCAACTTTTCCTTCATGACTCCAAGAAAAAAGTAGCTCAACAGAACAAAAAGTTATTGTATAGCTGCCCTGAATTATTGCAGTTTCCGTATTAACATACGGAGACTGTTCGTCCAAAAACACAGAGTAAAATTCTGTTCGATACTAAGTATTGCCTTTCTTTCGTCTTTAAACTGAACGCCAGTGTCATTACTCGAGATCAAATATTCTCGGTTTCATCCCCAAACGAATTCTACTGATCGAGTTGTGGAGATGACACACGACACAGTAGATTTGGTAAATCAAGCATTATGATAGACATCGCATTAAGACATCGCATCAAGACTCCTTGTGACCACTCTTGTCTGTTTCTTCCTTTTTACTACTGGCTCCATCCTTAGCCTTTGTCTGCGCCGCCGACTCTTGTGCTTCGAAGCTCGCTAAGAGATCATCAATCTTCTTTTCGAGGTTTGTAAGGTTGGATTCGAGCATCTGTGCTGTCTTTTCGCCTCCTATAAAACTGGATTGTCAGGGATAGTTTGATGTAGAAGACGATGTATCATGTATGGGCATGTAGAATCCAGCCCGACTAGATTGAGAGAAAATGCCCAAGGTCGCGTGGCAGAAGAATACAACCGGAGGTACAGATTAGGAGCTGAAACCAGTTGGTGGGAAACGCACGTTGGAGTTCTTTAAAGGCCTAGAATTCTCGGGCTCGTTAGACAGGGGTCTCAAATGCAGCTGGCTAGACTGGGGTAAAGATGGGATTCTCTCCGCGATGGTTTTTCCCATTGGGAATGTAAAGATACCCATTGAGAAAAGCAAAGGGAAATCTAGAAGCACATGATGGATCATGGGAGATCGGCGAACTGATAGAAGCGTCTATGAAAAGCAAGCGCAACGGCTCACGAAGGGAGGGTTGATATTGATTTGTCAAAGGAATGTTGAAATATTGACTTTGTCATTGACGATGCGTCGATGACAATGACAATGACATACCTGAGCTAGATCTGCATCTGAAAGAGTAATATCACCATTTTCAGAATTATCCTTCTTGATATTGGTTGGTGAAGACATTATTGTGGAATTGACTGAATTATTTGGGAGTGTGGTATATATGCGAGTCGTTTCGATCGTTTCGGTCATTTCGGACAATATCCCTCAGCCTCAGCCTCAGCCTCAGCCTCGCCTGGACCAAAGAAGAACAAGCTATTATGTAATCATGAGATTTGAGGGACTGGGGGAAAAGAAATGGCGTTGCTGTAATGATGGTAAATTGTATTTAATTATTGCTTACCAACAACAGTATTGATATCTAGGCAAGTTTCAATATGTAATATACATTACTCACTACTTTGGTTACTTGGATAGATTTCAGATCATCAATTATATTTTTTCATGGGACAAGCTTCCGACTCCGATACAAATGCTTTCCAAGGTTGTTGAGGTTTTCCTTCTGAATAACTCAATATCTAATTGGCTAAACAGCAATGAAAACTCAAAAGTACGTACCTACTACCTAGTACCTACCTACTAGGTACTACCTAAGTAAAAGTACTTGTGTAGCCGGCGCGAGTGTGTAACTCCGATACCAAGAAAGTAGTTTACTATCTTGTCAAGTTGTAGAACTTCTGGTACTATGCTAGTGTATCGGAGTTATATACTATTTGGCCGCTGGCCGCACGAGGTAGGGCGGCATGGATATGGATGGATGGATATTTGGAACAAACAGATGAAATGTGAGATCGTATTCTATAGTGTTCGATGATTTGTTGGGTGGACGCCGGACGACCAGTTACAGTACGATTTTTAACTTTTCGGTTTCAACTTGCCAAGTCTGCAAGTGTGGAAGTCTGCACGTTTGCAAGTTTGCAACTCTACCAGTAATAATGGACAGAAAGTCTAAAATAAATGGAGGAAGGAGAGTTTTGGGGAGAAAACACGTGGCTTTGAAAGGTTTAACGAGGTAAATGAATATGCGTAGAAGCCTAGAAGGTATAAAATTTTAGTTGGCGCGGCTCCCCTTTCGACCTTTGAAGTTGACGGAGTCTGAAAAGGCGGGATGGGAGGATGTCATCACCGTCATCTATGATGTGGATTCGAAAAGGTTCTCCAAGAAGGAAGAGATCAATCAGATTCAGATGGGACAAGTATCCCGAAGCTCGCTTCCCCTTCCGACCAAGATCGGCATGAGGCATGATGTGCCATCATCATGCCCTTTCTCAGAAACTGATATCGAAAATCGAATACCGGTGTTCAGTTCGTACAGTCGGTTATACGACCGACCAACCAACCAACCAACCAACCAACCACAGTTATCGGCATTTTCACGGCCACGGACTTCCCTCCTTGGATCTGTGTAACCTGATTGATGTCTTTGAACTTTTTCAGTCAACGCCTCCTACTTATATACTAAAGGAACAACCAACGGAGAATCAAAAAGGACTAGACTAGACCTTACATCTACCGTTTTATTCATCTAACTATACTGAGCAATAACAGACGAATGAACGCAACAAGTTTCGGCCTTTATGAGTCTCTTATGAGTATATCCTATATAACATCAGAAATCAAACTCTACTCTGTAAGTATTATACGATGCTGTGTTTGTACGGAGTACATGACTATGATGAATGAATCACTGAAGAAGGACAACTTCTACTGTGTTGATGATACCGACCAACCTACCCAAGTACTCCGTACCTACCTATGTAGCTTAGCTAAATTCGTATATAAAGAATTTCATTCATTCCGAGTTTTCATTATACTCGTAGTAAATAGTATTAACTAATAATTACTTCCTTTCACTTAACAATTAGTAATTATGTTTCAACTGTATTATAATAATAATGATTATTGTTATAATAGTAATAAGTACTTGAGTATATGGATATTCAAAGTTTGTATAAACCTTGTAAAATCTACACTAACTACATTCTCGAAATGAGAGGGGAAAACGATTCAAAAT
>NGKI01000006.1:1275067-1311836 GCA_002162615.1 Myriosclerotinia duriaeana
AGGTACTAGGTATGTCATCCTCAGAATCTGAATCGGAAAAACAAATGAGGGATCGGTGAAAAGTTATGCATTTTCATTTAATTGGGATCCCCGCTGCAACATGGAACATTAGTCAGCTGTTCAAATCTCGATGATAATTAGTAACGTATTAGTAGAATTAATTTTTGCGGTTTAAACAAGTATAGTAATTATAATTGAAAGTTTTATAAGAACTATTATATTTTAATAATACTTATTATTAGAATACTTTATATAATTATTTATTTATTTATTTAATTTCTTTATATTAATTTATATATCTTATTTTTATTATTAATTTATTAATTTATTATTTTTATATAAATAAATATCTATTAAAGAAAAAAACTATTTAAATATTAATAATAATAACGCTTTAGTATGTTCTTTATTTATATATTTCTTTCTTTAAATAGTTTATTTACAATTGCTTTATTACTTTTTCCTTTCCTTTATACCTTTTTTAAGTAAGTTTTACTTTCTACTCATTCTTCTTCATCTTCATCCCCCCCCCNCCCTCCCCTGCATTGTTCATCTTTTGTTTGTTTATACCTTTTTTCACTTTGATTTATATCTCACAATACCTCAGATACCCAATACCCAATACACACAATACACATTTTCCATTCAATTTTTTTTTCTATCTTCAATTAGCGACCCGCTGGCATATTATGCATGAATCGCATCTCTCTTCCGTCCTTCTCTCCACGCATCATCTTTGTCGCCTTTTTGTACAGTACCGGTACGTACTAGAATTACATACACCGAACCCGCAATCCCTTGGCCAAAATCTTCTCTTCTTGCTATTTCACCGTGAGAATAAACTCTTTCGAAAGATCAATAAAGATTAACGACCCATTTACATTTACTCCGTGCGCTGCACCTCTACATGATCACAGACTACCACTTAAAGCAGGTATTCTTCCATACTTCCATACTTCCATTCTTCCACCCATCCACCCATCCACCCATCCACCTCTCCATCCTTCCCTTAAGCATCTGCCATAAGTTGCCTTGGCTCCTCCACTAGTCGCGTTTCTACTACTCTAGTAGATCATCTCATGGCAACCGGGATCAAAAGTGTTATAGGTTCCACATGGATATTTAGCTAACTTTGATGTAAAGTAACGTCTTTCAGTACGAACGCCCCAACTTTTTTTTTTTGGACTTCTAGAGGCATTATTTCTGGACATCATCTTCGATCGATCTTATATCCGATTTCGCTTCAAACAAGCTCTGACAATCAAACATTTTCGGGCGAAAGAACCCAATTTAAAACATCATTTGATAGAATCCGCTGTTTTCTCGTCTCGCCTTCGAATCTGCCTTCAAATCCCAATCTTCCACCCACTTTGATAACGACGGTGTATTCATGATAGAGCAGAGTAATTCGATAAACCCTTGTGGTCAAAATTCCATCCAGACTTTACTCCTCCAACAAAACTCATTTCCTCCAATCACTTTATGAAGGAACCGGATATTGGCATTATAAAGGGAGATTACATCTCAAAAACCTGCCCAAGTTATACATTCATAACAACTCTTTGGGAGCAACACTATATCCGAAGGCCCGCGACCTGAAATCCGAAATAATTCTCCAACAAAAAAAGGTGGCGAAGGAGTTTATCGTCGGAAGCTGGAAATCTTTACTCAATTTTCTGGACACGGAGATCCAGAGGCAGCCTGCTGTATGACTGACTTGTCAGAAATCTTTACGGAGTTGGGCATCACTCATTATCTCCCTGACTTCGTCGAGCAAGGATTTGATTCATGGGACACGATACTCGATATAACGGAATCGGACTTCGATGCTCTTGGTGTGAAACTCGGCCATCGTCGGAAACTTCAGAGGAAGATTGCCAACTCAAGGGGTCTGTCGTCAGATAGAGCTCTTGCATCTCCGACTAGCACGGCGTCAGGCGAGATTCATGGAGAGGAACAGAAAGTAGGAGGGGTGAGAGACGCCAAAGAGGGAGGTAGTGGGCCACATGGAGCGAAAAGAAAGTATAGAAGACATCCCAAAGCAGATGAGAATGCACCAGAGCGACCTCCGTCGGCATATGTTATATTTTCGAACAAAATGCGCGAAGATTTGAAAGGGCGCAATTTATCGTTCACGGAGATCGCCAAATTGGTAGGCGAGAATTGGCAGAATTTATCTCCAGGCGAGAAGGAGCCATACGAGCACTCGGCACATACTGCCAAAGAGCGTTATAACAATGAATTGGCCGAATACAAGAAGACGCAAAGTTTCAAAGCCTATTCACAATACCTCACCGAATTCAAACAAAAGCAAAACCAACAATTAGCGACTGAGATGGATGTTGCGAAAAGACCCAGACTCGAAGCTAACGCGAGTGCAGCGAGCAGTGGAACAGCAAGCAGTGGTGGCAGTCAGGCCGGCACAGAATTTCCCCCGGGTCGCATGCGCGTAGATTCCTCGGCGTCATCGACTTCTCAGTGGCATGCATCAACCCCGCCCTCGTCCACTGTTATGACATCCATGTCGACTCTACCAGCTCTCATAAATGTTCCGACAGTGCCAGGACTCAAAGGAAGGCTAGTTCCAGAGTCACCAACCGATATCCCAAAAGTCCTTCCTGGCTATCGTGAACCTATGTTAGGTCCAGGGTCACCAACAGATATGCCAAAGGTCCTTCCTGGTTATCGCGAGTCTATGCTAGGGTCAGGAGCGCAGCAATTTCGTGAACATCAACGTGATGAAGGCAGCATCGTACAACAAATGTCCCGCGCAGGCAGTAGCGAAAGGCCCGTCAGTCAACCAAGCCCCGCTAATGGCTCCATGCAAGACCACTTGAATTTAAACGATTCGACACATCATCGCCGTACTCCCCAAAATAACTTCAATCCGCCACCGTCACTGACTTCAGAATCGACGATACAATCCAATGGCTCAGGGACCAGTAATTCCTCCATGTACTTTGCACCTCGGACACCTTTAGAACCGGATTTAAATCGAAATCTTCTCATTCCACCTTTATATCCTCAGAAAACAAGAAGCTACGACGGCCATTTACCATTTTTATCGGGACCTCCATCCTTATCACCCCAAAACTCTTTACCCGGTACTCAGCAGGCACCGAATGGTTCGTAGCAATTTATCTCGTCTCCTTTATGTTCCTCGGATTGATTCATCTATATATAGATTTAAAAGTCACTGGCAGCTAATCAAATTTCTTAGTTAATCCAATCAATGATTTCTCCACCACAATGCCGCCTATGCGAAGATATAGTGAAGCCCCTCAAAGTATTTCGACTGATACAGGCATGTCTGAAATACGCACATCAGATACGCTGCGTCCTCAAATGATAGATAATTGGCATCCACAATCGCTCAACAATTATGCTTCGACGGTAGAAGAACTCGATCTTGACCCCATCAACGCTTTGTTGAGAGCAGGAGAAATTGTGAGCCGTACCAGCCGTGAGGGGCAATCTTAATTTGCTGTTTGAGTTGTGGTACGTATGCGAAAGATTAAGAATTGACATATTTACATGAAATATTTTCAGGAGGTCTTTTTTGGCGTACGGAATCTGGGTTTTGGATAGGAGCCTGGAGTCGTTGGGACATTGAGGGGCTTCATGATTATGATTCCCTGAATGGTTTGTATGACATACCTGTCCTTGTTACTAGACATGAGACTGCATTGTATGATTTGAAAGATAAAATTGGATTGATGAGCGCATATGGATATGGATATGGATGTCTGAAATGAACCTTCAGAGGATTTTCCATACCAATAACGAGATGATGATTATCTGATTTTTCGTTATGTTTTTTTTTAACTTTTTGGTTGTAAGCGAGAATTCAATATCCAAGTTGTTGCTGTACATAGGAGAGATTGAAGCCGACGTACGGGAGCGGATGGATCTCCACGGAGATGTCTCCGCATATGCTGGAAGCGGAGGAGCCTCCTGCAATATGCATAATATTTATCATGCACTTTAACATGTCATACTATAGTCAACATGACATCATTGTCCGAGCAAAAAAATATTTCTTCTCTTTGGGGGGCGCGGGTTGTGATGTAACTTGTGTTTTTCATTCGAAAGATCTTGCTCGATGGCGCGCGATCCCATTCCCCCCCTTTTAATCGAGCGAGAGGGGACTACATGGTATTCGCATCAAGTCGGCACGAGAAAAAATGTAAAATTAAATAATCAACACATGATATTAAACTAGTCTAAGATTGGAATCTTCCATCATTTTCTTCCCTGGTGATGTACTAAAATCGGGAAGAGTAATAATAAATCGGTATGGTATAGTCGCGATATCACGAACCTGGAGTTGGAGAAAGACCACGTGAGCATCACTTGAAACCATAGAGCCAAGATCAAGATCAAGATCAAGATCAGGATCAGGACCAGAGTAACTAACTAGGTAGCTGTGGTTATTCTTGCCAGATGTACAGTGCTCACGCGATATCAAAAGCACTTGCGATGAATTTCCATCGTAAGTAGAGTTTGAGAGATGGAGAAGTTTGGAGAAGCGAGATGGTTATAATCTGAATTCATTAGGGATGATGATTACGACGAAAGCGACTCGGCTTTTGAGCGATTCTTCAAATGGATCTTGAAAAAGACGATATGGAAACGGATATCTATGCAAGCTAAAATATTGCAGCAGGGGAGCGAGGTTACTGTAGTTTCTTGAGACAAGGAGAAGCAGTGGGTGTCTTTATTAGCCCTTAGATGTTCTCCATTTGGAACTGTGTTCCGTCATCCACATGCGCCTTCCCGTTTGTCCCTACACTCAATTCTTTCCCCTCAACTTGCTGCGCCCAACGTTCTGGCATAATAGTCTTGAAATCAAACGTGCCCTTTGCACTTCTTACCACTTCTCCCTTCTCTGTAATGACTGCATCAATATACATACTTGGCGTAACGTCAAAACTCGGATTCCAAACATCGATTCCCTGATGCGCGATTGCCACTCTGGCCGTAGTGTTGACATCCACATCTCCATCTTTCCCTACTACCGCGCCAGTGATCTGAGTGAGTTCTTTAGGAGCGCGATCCTCAATTTTGATATCCGCTCCTGAAACGGTCTCGAGATCTATACTTGTTGTAGGTGCTGCAACGATGAATTTTATATTATGGGCTTTGGCGAGTACGGCAAGGGAATAGGTTCCGATTTTATTGGCGGTATCACCATTACGGGCGACGCGGTCTGCGCCTACGATGACAGCGGATATGTTTTTGCTCTCCTTCATCCGGGCAAAAAGAGCGCCGGCCATAGAATCAGTTATGAGTGTTGATGGAATCTTTTCATAGACGAGCTCGAATGCAGTAAGACGAGAGCCTTGATTGTAGGGGCGAGTTTCGGTACAATAGGCGTGGTCGAGGTAGTTCATTTTGTGCAAACTGCGGATTATACCCAACGCAGTACCATGGCCAGAAGTAGCGAGTGATCTGATAATAAGGTTGTTAATATTTGTAGTTCAGAGCGTTGCCAAGGCAGAAAAGTTAGGCTTACCCGGTGTTGCAGTGTGTGAGAACGCTCAACTTTCTATATGTCATATCCGGTGCTCCTTGTGTGCAAGGTGGGCTCGTGGTGAAATATTTTGAATGATCCTCATCATCTTCCTCCCCTCCGATCGGCATTTGTTGTCTTCTTAAGTATTCCGCTCCGTATCTACCAATTGCCAGGTTGGTGGTAAGATCATCTTCTAGAATCTTCTCGGCGGCATCAATATATCCTTTTCGAACATCCTCACAAGCAGCACTCTCATCCTTTGCATTTGTGGTTTTGGCCGCAGATTGAGAGACCCGTTTGAGAAGTTTGATGGCATTTGAGAGATCGACGGCGGTTGGTCTACTACCTAGGAGATAATCGAGGCGTTTGTTGATATATTGGACAGTTTCTTGTTTAGTCTTAGAATCTGAATTGATTCACATTAGCCAATCATCCCACGTCATCTTTAAGTAAAGCTCAAGAAATACCAACCATCTCTCTTATGATGCAGCTCTACCGCCAGCGCAAGAGCTGCCACAATCGCGATTGCCGGGGCCCCTGATACATACTTAGCCATTGAAGCTCATAATAATTTCCAACTAGTAACGGAGCAGTGAATACCTCTCACACGCATCGATTTGATGGAATCAAATGCCTCTTCACAAGTAGAGACATTATCATACACAAATTCATGCGGAAGTCTCAACTGATCTAAAACCTCTAATCTTCCTCTGCCATATTTGATGGCTTCTAGACCAGCCATGTTCTGAACCGTCTGACGCTTTTTGTGTGTCGATGTAAGTTATGGATGTAGAATTGAAATGGAACTGGAGAGAGCGAAAACAGGATACGGTGGATAGTTTGTGTATATGCAGGAAAAAAAATATCTATATATAAAGAGAAAGAACTAATTACAAGAGACTGTGAATGTACCTAACAAAAGGAGGGATGATTCGAAAGAGGAAATTAAGATGATATAAAATTATGGAAAGAACCCCCGCCCCCGCCATACTAAAAAGGCGGTGAATATTAGCAGATTGCCTACCTAAGCGGGCATTAAATAACCTTGGAAGTACTAGGAACATGGATTACCTAGGTAGTTCCTTTTAATATTTATATATTAATAAAAACTTTAAAAATAACAATAATAATAAGAATTATTAGAATATTTATAAGAAATTAATTTATTATAATAAGAAAATTAATTTAAATTTTAGTTTAACATTTATTAAATTTTCACTCGAGTAAAACATTAATATATTAGTCTCGATTTACGTTAAACTAACAGCGGGTAGGTATACCTAGAGGACTAGGTAAATTTTATCGAGACTACCTAGTAATTAGACAATTCCTTTTTCTCTCCCCAATACTATAGTCGCATATCACAATAATAAATGGCTCAGCATGAAGTTTCCCATGATGTATAGCATCGTTGATGTGCTGAAGACTTGAGCCCTACGACACCCCGAAGTGGGAAACTTGCTTTCGTTATTGATCCCTCAGCTATATATGCGGCAACCTGTCTACATGTTACAAGGAGCAAGTTAATTCCTCTTTTTTCTTTGCTTCTGAGATATTGTAACATGGCGCGAAGTAGCTTTCGTGCCCCTTTTCACATTCAAGCAATTGAGGCAGTGGGCATTTATTATTTGTTATCAGTCGCTGAGCCCGAACATGTGGCATTGAGTTCATAAGTCCGAAAGAGCACACTTGCGATTGAATATGTCAGTCGACTACATAGAAGTCTTATCCCTCCTTTGCTTTCTGACAGGAATAGTGTCCTTCGAAAGTAGTTCTTATTCTGCCTCGGCTCTGAGGGACAATTTCTTCTGTTTCAACACTGAGAGATATGTCGAATGAAAGGCATTGCGGACACGAGTGTTGACGATTTGAAAGCTCACAAGTATCGGTCATTGCTTCACGAAATGGCCAGAGTTTCTAGAGCCATGTATAACGGCAGTCCTAGGCTATAACGGCTCGCTTCTCATAAATATCATACTGTTTTCTTTCCTTACTACTTGATTTGGAAATATGTATGCAGAGAGGATGCAATCACAGCAGGTACAAGCCCCTTCAAGCGTCGGTTTCATCATAACATGGTGCTTGCATAATCCACATCTATCGGGCTTGCATTTTGGATTGCGTCGCAGAACTGAGAATCGCATTCTTGTGGGTGCTGATGAGATTGCTCTCGAAGCTGGAGTCGAAACTAGCCATTAAGTATATTTGGAACAGAGGGTAGTAATCATATGGGCCGTTAATCGCGCCGAAAAGAGAGATGTTTTCGATCCAAAGATTGCTGTTCGTTGATTGGGCTACGTAAAACTCCGGGTTTGGGCAAACCCCTCACTTATCGCACCCCGGGGAAGATCAGTCAAAGCTGGCCAATTTGACGATAAGATTGGCCTACCGCATAGACTTTCCAAATGAGTAACAGTGTGGATACAGATAGTTTGTATAACTGAAGCTCCTCATTTCTGAAGTTCTGATGAAGATTCAAACTTCCACGAAATGTGCAATACACACAAAACCTATAATTCATTGCAATAACTCAATAAAGAGTGCTCAGATTCAATCCGAGAAAATTGATCATATCCTGCATCACACGCCGTAAGAGAGAAGTCTAGCACCTAATACGACTCAATAGTGGATTTGTCAAATTGGTTTAAGATCTTGATACGATTGTTGCAGAATACATACATCAGATATAACTACAAACAAACGAAACCATGTCATTTATTGTTCCTCAATTTCGTAGTCCATACATACCACTTGCAGTAAGACAAGAAGCTCTTGACCGAGCATTCGCAGATCCTGGAATTCCAGATGCAGTCCACACAACGAAGTCATTTTGGATGAAAGAACCACACCCTGATGTTGCAAAGACCCAGTCGAAAGATCTACCAGAATTCGCCGATCACCTCATCATTGGCTCTGGGATAACCGGCGTCTCAGTCGCACAAGCTTTGTTGGAGGGCCTCGAGACGGACAGTTTGTCAGTAATGCAATCTGCACCTCGTCCGAAAGTGGTCATGCTAGAGGCTCGAGATAGCTGTAGTGGTGCTACGGGAAGAAATGGTGGGCATATCCTGGAGACTGGCGAGGAATATGTCATGCTCAAAGAACGTTTGGGGAAAGATGCAGCCATTAAGATCCACAAGCTGCGCATGTCGCATCTGGAAGCATTGCTCGAAAGCGCCGAGAAGCTAGGGTTGACAGAAGAGACACAGGTACGTAAGGTGCAGTTCTTGAGCGTCTACTTTCACAAAGATGCATGGGAACTTGTGCGCAGGGATGTGGAGACTTTCATGGCCGATATGCCGGATGATTCCAAGGGATGGGGCCTCATTGAAGGCGATGAACTGGCAAAGGTATATTGGTCTCAACCCCATACGTACTTTTGTATTAACTTATTTGTGAAGGGATTCGGTATACCTAATGCTGCCGGTGCTGTGACCGGTACTGCAGGCGCCATGTGGCCCTACAAATTTGTCACTGGTCTCCTAGCACATCTACGGGAACAATTCCCCTCCAACTTCTTCCTCGAAACAAACACCGGAGTGTCTGAAATCCGCATCGGCCAAGATTATTATGAAGCCATCACCTCTCGGGGAATAATCAAGGCAAAACATGTGATCCACTGTACGAATGCTCATATCGGACATCTCGTCCCCGGCATCAAAGGATGTATTTTCCCCATCGTCGGCCAGATGTCCGCGCAACGAGCAGGAGAAAAATTCAAACATCAAAGCCATCACTCCTGGATCTTCAACTACGATCGTGGATTCGATTACCTGACTCAACTGCCCATCGGCTCGGCATCCGATGGTGAAATGATGATGGGGGGTGGCTATGCTCAGACTCAGGGGGGAGGAATCCACGAGACGGGTATCAGCACCGATTCCTCACTAAACATGTATGCCTCAATCCACCTCCGAGGCGTGCTAGGCACGATCTTTAGCGAGGATTGGGGCGCCGTCAACGGACCCGCTGTGAAATCCATGTGGACGGGTAATATGGGATTTAGCACGGATGGATTACCATGGGTAGGTCGACTTCCCGAATGCCTGACTGGAAGAAAAATATCGGCAGCACGAAAAATGCAGGGAGCTGAGTGGGCCGCAGCCGCTTTTTCTGGCGAAGGTATGGTTCACGCTTGGTTATGTGGAAAGGCGTTGGCGGAAATGATCCTTTCTCATGACTATGCCGAGGGTGGCCTTGCTATCCCGGAGTGGTTTCCAGAGCCTATGCTTATATCCGAGGAGCGTCTGGCATCTGCTAAATTGGCAAGATATGCTCAGCCTGAGACGGAAGGCAATACAATATGAGCGATGATATGATAGCTGATAGGATTCGTACACCGTATCCCGACGAGATATTTCAAAGTATGCCTGCCAAATGTCGTAAATATGAAGTCCTTGACATGATGATCTCACTCGTTTGCGTACATAATGATATTTTCTTGCTCTTAGATAGTCAATTGTTAATAATCAACCATACTGACCCAACAGAAACTTCTCATCCTAGACACCTCACAAACCCAAAGCAAAAAAAGCTTTTAGGGAGTTATAGACACCGTACAAGCTAGTGGGCAAGCCCGCTGCCCATCCCTATGCTACAACATTCAGCGCAGACAGTTTACCCAACGCATGCACTCCGTCAAAAGATTTTCTTCCTCGAATTGCATCAATGAGGGGGAGTTTGGTAAGCGGTGGGTAGGGTTTCGCGAAAATTCCGTTCCGTTGCTTGACTACCTAGGTATCCATATGGATATGCTCGCTAACCCCTTTCCTGTCGATATGATAATTGGTTAGCTCGCGGGTACGAGGCTAAAGAATCACGGATATCCATCGATGTTTTCTCAATAGTGGACGGTTGGTGTGCGCAAGCATACTTCACTCTACATAAGGATCTAACCAAGCATGGTAGGGGAAAACAGCCGACTGGCTACATCTTTCACTAAACGGAAAGAAAAAGAAGGAGCATCTCCCATCAACTCGGATTTATGAATGTATCGAAAACGTGAAAATTGTCAATCTTTACCATACCCCTTTATTCATCCCAGCGCCAATTTGAAAAAAAAAAAAAAACGGTACCAACTGCTCCTGTTCTCCTATTCTCCGAATGTGCCGGCCCCTGGAATATGCGTCTATCCCAAATCCCGCAGCCCAGTAAAACAACCTCTTAGTATTTATGCCTTATACACCGAGTACCAAGTCAATAGATTAACTACGCATCAACACCTGAGCTTTTTCCTTTATCCTCGTAAGAAGGTGATGTATCAGTTGGATCCGCCGGTTTTGCTCCCCATGACCAGGGCAACCAATTTCCACTGGCTGACCTATCCACCGTTCTTCGTGTGTTCCCAACATCTTCAGTTCCGCTGTCTGCATCAATCTTTTCGAAATCAGGCTCACTCTTTCTTGAAGTCATTCCGCTCATGGAGCTTTTTGGTCGATCAAGGTTGTCATCCTCGCTGCTAGTGCCATCGAATGACATACTAGAAATATTTCTCGGAACTCGTTTCTCATTTTGTAATGTTTGCGCTTCTTTATCCAAAGCCGATAAGAGTATTGAAAGACGTTCACGTTGTGCTTGGATGAAGGTCATACGTTCGCTCCCCGATACATGGGAGGGTATCAACATTCCACTATTGGATAACTCTCGGCCTTCAGCTCCACCAGTCGCAGCGTTGGATGAAGTAGCAGCGGATACTGCTGAGGCAAGGAGAGAGTAAAAGTCGTTTGCAGTGCTAGTAGCACCGCCTATAGGATTTGATGGGAACGAAGCTCTAGCAGATGGCAGATTGAAGCGTGCCATGAGGCTTTGTGTATAGGTATAGGCTGAAGGTGTTGATGGCGGTGTTGGTTCCTTGGGTGGAAGACCAAAGATTTGTTGCCTGATCAATTCTATAACTTGTTTGAGGTACGTAACGCCTGCCGCTTTCGCACGTTCATGAGCGGAGGCTATAAAATCGTCAATAGCGAGCTCATTATTGTGAAGCCATGGATGGACATGTTTTTGGTATAGAACTCTTGCGCCTTGAGTTTGAGGAAGGATGAGGTAGAGGAGAAAACCAAGTCGAAACCAGGAATAGAACGGTATCCTAATTAGAAAGTATTGTTAGTGGGTATTCTTATATATGTATTTCGAGAGTAAAAAGCGTTTGCGAACCAAACTAGTATGAATCCGACCCAAGATTCAGCGAACAAAGCGATCGCCAGAACCACCCAGTACATCAGCCATGGGGTTAGTAATGCCGGGTCAGAGGTCTTGAGAGCTTTGTAGGAAGCGAAGACTGGGAAAAGAAATGTAGGAATAGAACTGAAGACTTTATTAGTATTAATCTAATGTTATATCATTGCTCTGATCAACATCTCTTTCAAGGCGGGGTAGGGGGTAGACCGGCTTACGATAAGAGCCTTGCGAATGTATCGAACATGATGACTTTCGTGGCTCAAACTGATTCCTGTTTTTTTTTTTCTTTCTTGAGAAAATCAAGATTACCTAGGTATACTAGATAATATAGGTAGGTAATGAAACACAAATTCGAATTCTGGTAGTTAAAATGGTAAAGTGTTGGAGGACGAGGACAGACGATGAATGTGTAGGTTGATTGAAGATGTAGGTAGTGAGTGAGTGAGTGGGTGATGATGAAGATGATCTGCGTCGTAAGTCTACCTACCTAGGTAGTAATAAGTCAGTCAAGCCCCTGTCAGGCTGTTACCCTCGGAATTTCTTTGAGGTCAGAAGGTTTTAGCGTGTTTTCTTATGACTACGGGGTACCTAGCTAGGTATCATCTGCCTCCAGGGCTGTGATTTATAGTGATGTATAGCCCTAACATAGCCTAAACATAGCCTATTAATAAGACAGCCGCCAGCCTGGAGGCTACGGACTCCGGAGAACCTTGCAAACCAGAATCACTCACCGCTTATTAATATCCCTCCCCCGCATAATATTCCCCCCCGCAGATCATGTGGCACTGGCATGGTCTCAAGAGTCAAGAGGGCAAGGAGGCAAGGGGTAGGTAACCTTATTAGCCGTACTAATAATTAATTAATCTGCCTGCTGTTCAACCGCCCAGAAAATCATCTCTACCACCAGACTCCAGTGGTACCTGTAAATCCAGCTTTTTGATGGGCTGATATTCATTCAAATCCATCCATACCCATACGTACCGTACCGTATGGCCTGAGATTCACTCCTCAACAAAATCTTGAGGAAATTCTCTCAACTTCATATAAGAATGAGGTCGTGCCTTCTAATATTGTAGGTTCTGTTTTCTCCTCGACTAATGATAAACTTTCGCAGCTTGCCACATTCAACATTCTTCAACGTCACTTACATTATATTATCTACACTCCAATCCTATAATAACTGCCAGTATGTGTATCGTCTTAGCCACTACTGCGCATCCTTCCTATGCACTTATCATTCTCGATAATCGAGATGAATTCATTCTCCGACCGACCAGTAAACCACACTGGTGGTCCTCTCATCATCAAGAAATACTATCAAGTCGAGACTTACAGCGCGCCGAGCAAGGGACGTGGCTAGGGATTACGAAAACAGGAAATTTCGCTGTTCTTACAAATTATCGCGAAACGGACACCCACGATAAAGATCATCCTGTCCAGGGGACTAGGAGTAGAGGCGGTATGGTCACGGCTTGGTTGACGGCAGATAACGAAGAAAGCACCAAACAATTTGTACACAGGCTATTGGATGGCGAAGGAGTTCAAGGCGTTGGCGGGTTCTCGTTGGTATGCGGGAAATTGCGAAAAGAGAAATCGTCGGATCACCAACTGGAGCCTCTGGCAATCATTTCAAATAGGAGTGGAACTCCAGACGAAGTGCCATACATAGCTGCCAGAAGAGGGGAGGTTTATGGCTTAAGCAATACTTCGTACGATGACCCAATAACTTGGCCAAAGGTTGAGTCTGGCAAGGAAAAGCTTTTGGGTGTTGTAGAAGAAGTCGTTCAAAACGGTCTTGGAGAAGAGGAATTGGTCAAGAAATTGTACGCCATTCTGGATATTGATACACTTCCAAAACAAGATGACAGCCAAGATTTTGAGGAGTATATCTATCATCTTCGAAAGTCTATCTTCATACCTACAATCGGTCATGCAACTCAACCTTCGGAGATTCCAAATGCAGACGAAATTGCAGCTGCTGTCAGAAAGGCATCATCGTCATCATACGAAGATTCGGGAGTTCAAGTGAAGGAGGAGCAGATCAAATATAAAGAGGAGCAAAGACCAACACCTGAAAATAACAACGTTATATCTGGCATTTATGGTACACAAAGGCAAACCATCATCCTTGTAAATTGGAAAGGGCATGTTACTTTCATAGAGCGTCCATTGTTTGATGATGAAGGCAATCCAATAGAAAGGGGTCGAGCTGATATGAAGTTTGAGTTCGACATTGAAGGGTGGAATGGGGAAAGTAAGGGAAATGAAGTATACCCGCACGCAGTGCTATAGCTTGCTAATAGGAAAACAGACCTCAAAATGCAATAATACTCCTTTCAAATGATGATCTCTAAGTGCCAAGGGCAGCATAATTACCTATTAGGATTTGGTGATGCCCTCGGATTATACATATATACATATACAAGACTCTGCCAGCAAAGCTAAAACTATTCAGCAAGTTTTCTTTATAATCCTATCAGAGTTTCATATGATAATTGCATTCCTAGAATAATAATTATAATTTAAGAGGTAAGTAGATGATATATGTATGATATATGATATATGGGTAAATTCACTTTCATTGTAATATATAGCAGCATAGCAGCAGTCGCATTCTAAGAAGGCTCCTACTACATTCTTTCCTCATGAAGACTTGGATTAATTGCACATGGTACAATAAGTTCCTTCCCATCTCATCATCTTATCTAATTCCATTTCATTCCGTTTCAACCAGTCTTTCAGGTGATATTCTACGTTTTGTAATTTCATGAATGAAAGGAACATTCAATGTCCTATTAATGGTATCAAATTTTTGAAATCGAGCTTTGCCAATCAACGATGTCTCGGGTCAGGCAACGATGAGGATATGAGAATATGATATATTCTTCTGAAAAAAGTTTTATTCACCTGGCAAACTTCTCAAAACCCTTTGAGTTTTTCCCACCTTTGTTATTTCCTTTCTGATTCGATCTTCAATTGTTTGTTCGACAAGAATACCGCCATAGCTTGGGATACGGCTTGCGACTCATCAAAAAGGCTCTCGAGTGCCTTCAATACCTTGCAGCTGGAGGGAACCGACAACTCTGGTAAGATCAAATTCTCCTTCCTGGCAATTGTCTTGGGCAGATCAAGACCTGAGAAGTGGCTGTTGGATCAAATCCAAAATACAGTGTGCATCACCACCTATTTGTATTGAATTCATGGCCGTACCATATCTGGCTTCATAATCATCAAACACTGCTATCATTAGCTATGTCACTTCGTGATTATCGAGATAATTTCTTGTAGCCTTATACACCATTTGAAAGTTATATGCTAACCATTTTGTATAGTTTCTAGAAAGCAAACTACCAAGCATGGCCAACAATCGTCGCATTCCCGCTCTCTCATCCTCTCTCTCATCAGAGAGTGGTGATCCTTATACTCATTCAAGGCGACGATCTGTGTACAGATATGAGCCGGGACCAATCATTGGCGCAAATACACCATGGCCAGTTAGAGGCGAACCGGTTCTTGTCAAGAGCTATGTTCGTGATTCTCCAGTCTCTCGTGGCAAAGCTTCCAATTCCTCTCTTCGTAATATTAGCAATTTACCTGGGCCAGTGTCATCCTCGCGTACCCGAGCCAACAATTCACCAGGTCAAGCCTCGACCTCTCGTACTCGTCTCGGAAATCAACCTGGGGGCCCGCCTTCATCATCCCGTCCCCATATAAGCAATTCACCAGCTCCAGTTCATGCCTCTCGCGTCCGACTCAATAATACAAAAGGTGCCCCTTCACCAGATAATTCTAGATTGGGTCGACCCTCGCGTTCTCATTACAAGGCAGAAACCACAGCTTCTACAGCACGTCGGAACCTCCCAAGTTCACCAGGTCCGGCTTCATCCTCGCTCCTTCGTACCGACAATACAAAAGGCATACCTAAGATATCCCCAGCTCCAGCTTTGTCGAGAGGCAGTCAGGTTGGAAATTTGCCGTATTCAATTTCGTCTCCAAATATCAACAGCCTATCAATCTGCAGTGAAAATATCCCTCCAGTTCCCTTTGCTCCAAGGAGTGAATTGCACGAAAGGATTTTGCACGGTCGTCGTGGATCTGCAAATACTAATAATTACTACCCACATCCGCTCTATAGCAACCCTACCGTTGCTAGCTCTGACTTGACTGCGTCTGCGTCTAGTACTGACATCAGCCAGCCACGTTCTAAAATCCAAAGAAAGATAGACCGCGACTTCTCAAGGATTCCAAGTCCAAAATCAGAGACTGGATCTAGATCCCCTAGTCGTCGCCACCTAGATTCTCCCATGAGAAGAGCTCTAGAGAAAGGAGAGGAAAGTAAGACACGACGAAGACATATTTCGCCAGTTTGGGGACTGCCACAAATCCACCCTGGTAGGACATCGCCTCCGGGGCCTTACCGGATTGTTTTTAAAATGCCAGAAATGACTCCAGAGCCAAAGGTCGAATCAGCATCTCTTCCTAAATCAAAGACATTTGGCGTCTTCTCTACACTCAAGAACTCATCTTCTATTCAATGGCTCAATAGCAATCGCTCAACCTCGAATCCCACTCGCGCTGTCGAACCGATTATTTCGACAACAAAATACTCGCCAATTCCAGAATTTACAACAAATACTCTCCAGGTTCATACCGCTCAACCTTCAGCATACTGGTGCGGTCGATTTCAAGCTGTATCGGATAGATATCAGAGCGAGGATTTCGATGTCTGTGTCCACAGCCCGCTTCCTGTTCCACGAGACAGCGACGTCAAACGTGAAAAAACGTCTGCGCATTACAGGCGTGGAGGGAAGTTATCTCGAGAAGCCAGTACTCCATTGAAGTCTGATTCACCTGCTCCACCCCCAGAAAAGTCTCGCAAGAAGACCCCGGCAAAATCATACAAGACAGTCCTCAATTTTTCAACTCCATCACTATTCCTCGAGGATTTTGATAAAAGAGCCCAGAAAGTCATGATGTTTCTCGCATCACTGTGCTGTACGAGTCCGGCTAAGAAGAGCCTCAGAGAATGGCAGATCCAATATGCGACAGCAATGAAGAATAAAGCTTTGATGCCTAAGAATGATCCTGATGATCATGGATTCTTTGGAAGAATGGGGAGGGTCATCAGTGATGGTGTTACTGGAAATAAGAATGGCACCAATGGAAGAGGAACTGGAATGGGGAAGCGAAGCGCATTTGGGCTTAGGAGAGCTGGTAGAAGTGCAGCGGAGGATCGCTAATTGTCGTACCTAGTTTATGGATCAAAGCTTGGATGTATTAAGAGCAAGGATTGACATATTGGAGTACCAACATGCTTACTATTTCAGCTTTTGAGAAGGGCTGGAATGGAGGAGGCCGTCATTATGATGCAGATATTATGCTTGAACGATATTGGTTCTTACGAATACGAAAGGTGAGAGAGGAGTCAGATGCATATGATGACTCGATGAGGTGCGATGCTTATGAGAGATGCAATACAATACGATACGATGAGATACGAGAATACGATATCATAAGAGCCGCACGCTACGCAACGAAATGGTGCAACAAAGTACAATACGATTAGGGTGGAAGACAGATTCCGAGACATTATGTGTATATAATAGCTAGAGCGAACAATTTCTGAATTCTGAGACAGGGGGTGGGGGGGTGAAGTGAAGAAAAGAACTATTATTGATAACAATATGAACACCTTTGACTATCTGAAACACAGCCCCGAGAATGACTTTGATTTTGAAGACTCCTACACGAATTTAAACCACTCCGACACAGATATCATCAGCCTTGGGCTCAAGTAGAGCCCATGCAGCATTGCATTTTTTTCATTGGAAACCCTGGTTTTCTAGTTTTGGTCCCTAGTCTGAGTTTCTAGAGATACAGAGCATAGAGTTGATACTGGGAGACTCGATGGTATTTACTGAGTGATAACACCTATGGACTGGTACTATGGTTTAACTGGTTGGATATGAAAGAGAGATGTTGATATGAGGATATGTAAATTTATGGAATGGAATGGATGGTTGGGATGGAATAGATGGAATAGATGGATAGAATTGATAGAGTAGGATTGACAGATAAGATGATCGGTTGTTGATGGGATTGGTTGTTGATGGGATTGGATGGGATGAGATTGGATGAGATGAGGAGGTGCTACGATCGAAACCAAAAATCTCTTTGGCAGATACTGTGGTCCGAAAGAAAAGTCAAAAGTTTCTTGAAGGGCCCCGGGGGTATCACTTGGAATTCGATGCTTCTCCTTCCGTGCACATGACGAGATGGTTCTGGGAGATGTTGCATACATTTTTTTTTTTTCAACTTTCTGATTGTATGATTGGGTGATTGTGCTAGGAGGGAGGGAGTAATAACAAAGTCTAACATCGATACAGCGCTCCCTATATATGCCCGTCTCCTCGGGTTCATGATCCAATTCCTTGCACGTCGACGATGGCGTCTTGGTCTTCCGTTTCGTTCGGGTTCGTACGGCTATGTCGTGCGGGTTCGCTTCCTATGTCGTCCCACGACGCACTGCACGTCTTGGGGGGTCGGGGGGGCGTGTGGGAGGGATCTGTATGTAGAATCTTTGGGACCAGGTAATGGCACACCGGCATAATTTCCCTAGATCACACTACCGGGCTGAGGGCAGAAGAGGGTAATGAGGTTTATGCATGGCTCCTAGGAACTGCTTTTCTAGGCTCCATTGATGCAAATCTGTTTTACTAGAATCACATCCATCTTTCCTTGTAATGCCTCCGACTTTTCGCCCGGATCCACGCTTCAGCTCATCTTTGAGACAACCAACCGCAAACTTATTTTTTATCAGGATCCGGGAGAGAATTCATAGCTCAAATCTTAGCGATTGACGATATCGACCGCGTGAAGTTGATCCATGTATGGGAGCGTCGTCAAGATTCCACACTAGCTGGCGCGGTTCGTGAACGAGGAAACATCCGATGTCTATGAATGATGTCTATGAATGATTCGCCGGTTGCGAGTCTGGCGATGATTTTGGTGTAGGTTGGTGATTGGGCGAGGACATGGTCGAGGGAGCGGGCTATGCATGTGCATGGATGGGTGTTGGCGGATCGCCTATGCTTTTTCTTGCTGCGAAATCGAAATAGTAATGGTAAGCTATTGATTATCAGCAAGTTTCTGTTGCAGGATTAGAGAAATAAGATGATGCGATGTTTCAAGAGAACGGAGAGGGGAGGGGGGGACTCACGATATGGTAAATATGTAGATGAATATCTTTCGGTGGGATATTGGTATCATCCTGGAGAAATTTACGGCGCTGAAATAAACATGTTGGCTAGGGATCTGCGTTCGTTTCGGTGCGTGCTCGCTTTGCTTACCTGGGGAGTTATTACATGATTGATATTTTTGAGCCATCGTTTGTACTCCTTGCTAGGAGCGACGGGTTGCAGGGGATGGGATAGCTGAGTATCTTCTCCTTGCTATTGGAGATGACGGGAGCGTTTGGAGGGGATGGTTTTGTTGGCGTGGTTTGTGATGGGGATGATTTGGGATGGATATCATCATAGTAGAAATACGCCTTTTATTCCAAGTATTAAGCTTGGAAGTACAAGTTAATTATGTCAACAGTTGGTGGGACCATCACTGAGGGTTTCAAACAAAATTCATGATGTTGGGTTGGAAAATAATATATTAAATTGAATTTATAACGGTTGGATTCTAGATGAGTTGGGAAATCATATCTCTTTTGAGCATTTGTAAAGGTGGGTGTTGAAATGAAGAATAGACATAAAGATATGGCAAGGTAGCGTGATGGTTCCACAAATCTCCGTATTGATATGTAAGATTTTAAATCTTGTGGTCGATCCGATGATACTGAGATGAATCATCGATGAAGGTATTATTAGGTGCGTCCCTTTATATTCTCCCAAGTCGAGGTTCAGACTTGTATAATCCAGATCGCCGATCTCTTCGCTTCCGGATTCCTTATATTAGATATGAGAATGGAACAAGTTATTTCGGCAGGCGATTCATGTTGGCTTTATATTTTGGTAAGCTGGTGGTGCTGGCGTTTCCGGTGATGCATTTGTCGAATCTCCCGATAGTTATACTTGTAAAGTAGCAGGCTTTGCTTCTGCTCCGTTTGCGATCGTCCTCCTATTTTCCCACCCAATACCTATTAACATAGACTCCAGTCGTCTAAGCGAGCCCCTTGTGTCGTAGTCTTAACGCCCATATTTTGATTCGGGACATAGACATATTGCGTGCAGAGTAATTGGATCGGCTCGCCTTGTTATCCATCGAGGACAAAATCGCAAAGACAGTCGCCCCATCTTTCCTGCTCCCTAGAAATGTCTCCCAGTCATCTTGCCTGAACGTGTATAAACCGTCCGACCAGAGATCAAAACGCATGACGCAATCGTACGCAACATAGTCTGGTCGATGGCACACCTCCACCAACGTTCTGAATAACCATACTCGTTGGTCTTCGAAGGACCAGCTATATCTAGGAATAGTGTTGGTTTTAATGGGATCTAGTGGCCTCGTGGACGCTTGTAATAAGAGTTGGAGATAGACGGGGTCGGATTCGGCGTGATATAAGTCATCTTCTATGCTTCCTCGTCGTAAACTTTGTGCACTCGAGGTGCGAGAGAAAACCTTTTCAAAAAATGTATTCATAGGCATATTGAGGCTGGAGGATGTGTTATACGTGTTGGTGTATTGTGATGGTTTTTTTTTTCGGAGGGAGTATTGATATTGGTGTAACGAGATGGTAAGAGTTGGCTTTTGGTTCGATTTGAAGGTAAAGGAAGAGGAAGAGGAAGGGGAGGTGGGGGTAGGCAAGCCATGCCATATAAGTAGGTGAGTGACATGATGGCAGGTGTCAGTACCTAGTCAGTTTGAACGTTGTAGTTATTTGAGTTCAAACTAAAAGAGCACTTGAAGCTCTTTCTGGTATCGTGAGATATATAGTGTACTTAGCTTAAGAGCGGTTACGGTTGGCGGGGTTGACTATTCGATCGTTTGATCGTTGATCGACAGACACACCGAGGACTGCCGGACCGATGAAATAATGGAACTCGAACCATCTGGGGAATCTGGGGATTGATGACAAGATAGTTCTACTCGAACTTGTGTCTAGTATATATTCATGTGTAAGAGCTCTCTTAGATTTCTACATCGACGATATAGCCCCGTGTTGTATAAAAAAACAATCATTGCTCCAATACTATCGAAGCGATTGAGGACCCGTCAAATATCCAGACACGACTTCGCATCAATTGATCTTTTAGCAAGAATGCACACTGCCAGTACACTCTGAATGATAGGAGACTATCTTATCCATTATTATGGAAGTAACCAAAGCTTCCATCGATTTGATGTTGTCTGACCCTCAATAATGTCATGTCGAGTTGCCTAGCCTCGCCAGCTAACGCAATAGCGATCCATATTGTATTGTTTACATAACCTTACCTCGCTTACTTACTTACCCCTTCATTTTTGATTGGATTTGCTTTAAACGGTTTGACATTGTAAATCCTGGAAAAAACCCACCACTTATGACGTAGTACGGTAGATGGTAGAATAAACCCATGTCTAGACTCTAGAGTAGTACTTATCTAGCTATCTACAATGTACCTACCTACTTACCGGTTCTACTAGGTAGTAGTAAGTACTAGATAGTACTCTTTCTACGTTGCTTTTACTACTGCATGAACCTGCACTGTACGCCATAATCGGTAGGTAACCATTACTAACCAAGGGTTCAACTTATTATAACCAAGAGTCCAAGACGGCTTCACGGCTCAAATCCTACATGATCCTACTCTGATTCTTGGAAAGTTGGATGTAAGTTTCCACATATAAAACTGAGAGGGGACTCGATTGAGTAATCGAGTCCAATCGAGTCCAAGAAGATCATTCAACCCCTCCCACATCGCATCATCTTTCCTTTCAGCCCTTTTTTTAAATTTATTATCCGTTACCGTTACCGCTGCCTCTTCAACCTTGCCAATACTGCTAGCAAGTAGTGTGTGCATCCTATCATCTTGGCAAAGCTTGATCAATACGATTTTGTATTCTTATTCTTATATAACCTGCTTGAGATCATACTACTATTAGATGACTGCTTGTTTAAACAGTTGAACTGCTAGACGACTACCACACGAACGACTACTTATTATTAGTACTACTTTCACAAAGACAACTACCTACCTACTGACACTGTACTGTAGTAATTACTAATAAAATTTAAATTTAACCCTTCCACATACCGTGCGCTGAACCCATCAAACCTGGAAACGCAAAACGCAAAACGCAAAACCGCAGGTTCAATTCACTATTTCACATGGATTCACGAAATTAATCCAATCAAACGGTCTAGCTCAAATCATTTTTTCCGCTTTGTTAACCTTATAAAGTGTCGAGTACAATTTACCTCTTTTCCTCTTTTCCCCCTTCAATTGGCCAGGTTGAGTTGAGAGAAAATAAGATATCGTTAATCTTTTCTTTCCCTCCCTCCTCCCTCCTCCCGCCTCCCGCCATACAAAGCTTGGCTGTCAGCTCATTCTCCAACCACAACTTATAACTACAACTACAACAACAATATCAGCACCGTTTTTCTTTGCGCAAGATCGCGCATTCTGTCTACGGAATAACCGGAATTCCAGGCACAGATAAAACATATAAAGATGTCGGAAAAGGTCGAACGTCAAGCCCTCGGTGATATGTCAAATGGCGCAAATGCAAATCCGGTGCAAGAAGCTTCAGCCCACAATGGTTCACAGCAGAATGGCGATGGAGAGAAACAGCACCCGGGCCAATTGAAGTCGGCCAAGGAAAAGCTTACCTCAAAGCAACATAAGTTAAAGGACAAGAATAATCCACCGGGTGGTTTTGACGCGACACCAATCCCTCCTGCCAGAGATGGTTATACCGTACGATTTACTTTCCACAGAGCCGAGAACCTTCCTGCGTCGGATCTCAACTCTCGGTCTTCCGATCCTTTCATTAAAGCAACATTAACATCCTCTCTACTGAAACGACACAAGGAGGACCCTGATCTCGTCTTGCGAACACAAACTATACACAAAAATACAAACCCGGAATGGAATAAGACTTGGACGGTGGCTGGTATTCCAGGAAGTGGTTTCCGCTTGAAATGCCGTTTATACGATGAGGACCCCGCAGATCATGATGATCGTTTGGGCAATGTTACAATCTATGTGGAATCGTTGGGTCCAAATTGGCAGGGGTTTCATGAGAGAGCATTTGATATCAAGAAGAGGATGGCCAGCAAGAGGGCATACGGCGTACGAGCCTGCAATGCTATGTTTAATAGGGATGTACATATGGATGCCACACTCTACGTAAGCGCGGAATGTTTGGGGCCATCTGAGGAACCATATGGCAGAATGTATACTGTTGCGGAAACATACTTCTTCAAGCACTTTTCACCCATGATTGGAAGACTCGCTGGCACCAAAGCTCCTGGAAGTTCTTCGGAGGGAAAGCCTGCAGCAGAGAAATATGAGTAAGTATTTACCTATCGGCAACTGTGACAATGCTGACAAATTAGTTTCCAAGCAAATCAGATACAACTTCAAGGTCCGGTACCAGCGGAACTATACCATCGCTTTGTCGAATTCAAGCCTTTCGTGAAAGGAATGTTCTCAAAAGCAGGTCTCCGAGGACGAGTCTTGAACAAAGCTCTTCACCACCAACATGCTCGTGTGTACAATTTCAGCAACAGTACGGAATACGGCGTATTCAAACCCCGATCCGAAGAAGCTGCCCTGCAATTTCTGAAAATGGTTCATTTTGATGAGGGTGGCAGAATTTTCACCTACGTCCTTTCACTAGATGGGCTTCTTCGTTTTACCGAGACCGGGAAGGAGTTTGGAATCGATCTTTTGTCAAAACATACCATGCACAGTGATGTGAACATTTACATTGCCTGCTCAGGAGAGTTCTTCATTCGTCGCTTAAAGCACCCACGCCGATCGACCGATGATCCCAGCCAATCCAGTCACCCCATCGAAGACCTTCCCGGCGGACCACCACATGATTCTCCTCCCAAAGACGCCAGCCATTACGAACTAGTAATCGACAACGACAGCGGCACCTACCGCCCCAAGGGCGAGCTCCTCCCTATTCTCAAAAAATTCCTTAACGAAAATCTCCCCGGTCTCCACGTCGTCACGAAGGAATGCACCGATGATCATCTCCAAAAAATGAAGGAAGGACAAAGAGAGAGAAAGAAGAAGGAAGGAAACGAAATTCACATGGTGCAGAATTCGGATGATGAGATCAGTAGTAGTGATGAGGAGGATTTGAACGCTTTGGCGGGCAACGGAGGTAAGGGGAAGAGTAAGAGGGGGAGACTTCTTAATGGACTTGAAGATCCTTCGCAAGCCTTGAAAGATGCAAGGAAGGATTATTTACCCGGGAAGAGAGCGCAGAGAGCGCAGAGGGAGGAGAATGAAGATACCCCGGGGACGGCATGAATGAGGAGATCACGACCGGGGTCTCAAACTAATCTCTGTAAACAAAACCCCGGCACCCCTTTACTCACAATGAATACCGACTTGGAGTCCTCGTGGAGGAACCACTGATGGGAATCAAGCTGGGTTCCCATGGATGGATGGATGGATGGATGGATGAATCTCCGCGATTATATCAACACAGCAGACACCTTGACGTCGCATTTCCTTTTCTTTTAATTTCTGGCTCAATTTCAATTTTTCTGATACCCTCGATTCGGGTCTGTCTGTCGCAATATCATCACCATCATTGGGCTTTCATAGGGTAAGCTGGGACGACATGGGTGGCATGAAATAATGGGGTAATGGTACGGGACGGGGTGGGAAGTGTGCAAAGTAGTCTCTGGGAGTTTAATGCTCAAGCTTTTAGTTTTTGACAGTTTAATATGGATATCCGAAGTGTTATAGTGTGTTATAGTATGGTATGGCGAGCGAGGTCTTTGATTTGTTCACGTTCATATATCCATATATTGCGAATTTGCTGTGCGGGAGGATCATCATCATCACGATCACAACGAACTGCAGTGCGGGAGTCCTTCATCTTAACAATATAATTCTTTTCATTGTCTATTAAAAAAATTGTCTTATCGTTGGCATACGCAAATTGCAATCAATCGACTTCAGCAAAAGTAGTTTTTAAAGAAAATCATGGCATCCTTCGCGATAGCAGCTAGCACATATCATTCCTCCATCAAAATTCCCAAACCCGTAATTTTAGTACCCACGATCGCTAAGTTTCATTATCTACGCAAAAATAAAGAAGCAAGCAAGCACTTGACGTGCAGTTGACTTCTTTGCCTTTCCCTTCCTTACACTCCAATGCATCCGAGTCCAGCAGAACACCAAAGCGATAGAGCTTACAAGCCATGTATATCAATGCCATTGCCATGCTGAAAATTATCTACTCGACCGTGACTGACTTGGCTAAGTTTCGTGGGAAGTCGACGTTGAGACCACCAGCGACAGCCAAGTGGTAGGAAATAAGTTGTAGTGGAAGGACGTTGAGGAGACCTTGCAAGCAGTCGATGGTGGCAGGAATCTCGATCTTCTCGGCTTGAGTAGTCTGGAATTCTTCGTCTCCGGGGTTGCAGATAACGATTGGCTTTCCAGAACGAGCAATGACTATGATATGTTAGTATGAATCTGTAGATAAAGGAAAAGTGTGTAATCATACCTTGTTGGTAAGCGTTGAGAGACTTAGCGAAGATCTCATCACGGGTAAGGATCATGATAATTGGCAAGTTCTCGTCAACCAATGCCAAAACACCGTGCTTAAGTTCACCAGACATAACAGCCTCGCAATGGAGGTAAGATATTTCCTTAATTTTGAGAGCACCTTCCAAAGCAGTGGAGTACTGGCTACCTCTGCCCAAAAGCAGCAAACTCTTTTGATCCTTGAATGTTCTGGCACAAAGCTCCTTAATTGGTTGATCAAGCTTCAAAACCTCCTTGATTTGTTCTGAAATCTTGCCAAGGCCATCCATAATAGCCTCGCGTCTCTTCTGTTTCGAGGAACGATCTTCACTCAAAGAAAGAGCAAACATGATCATGGCAATGAATTGAGAAGTGTAGGCTTTGGTAGAGGCAACACCGATTTCTGGACCAGCATTGACGTGGACACCACAATGAGTGAGGAGGGAAATGGAGGAACCGACAACGTTGACAATACCAACGGTCAGTGCACCGCGCTCCAAGCAGTATCGTAGAGCCATCAAGGAATCGGCAGTCTCACCAGACTGAGAAACGAAGACACAGGTATCATCACGGAAAACTGGAGCTTGTCTGTCGAGGAAATCCGAGGCCAACTCAACGGAAATAGGGATTTCGGTCAATTCTTCAAAGGCACCACGAACAGCCATACAAGAGTGATAACTGGTTCCGCAAGCGATGAAGATAATTCTCCTGCAACGGCGGATTGTAGCGATGTATGATCTCAAACCACCGAGTGTGACCGTTTTATTCTCGACATCTAAACGTCCTCTCATCGTGTTGATGACTGATTCTGGCTGTTCGAAAATCTCCTTCTGCATAAAATGGTCGAACTTGCCCTTCATGATTTCTTGGAGTTCCAACTCAAGAGTTTGGATTGTGCGGACGTTGGATGAGCCATCGACCTTTGTGAGTCTGTGGATGTTTAGGGAACCCTCATGGATGTGTGCGATATCATCATCCTCGAGGTACATGACCTTCTTGGTGTGCTCGACGATAGCAGAAGGATCTGAAGAAAGGAAAAATTCGGTTGGCATTGGAGCTCCATCGTCAGTCATGAAAGCACGGGATTGAGATCTGTGCAACAATGACTTGTCTGCTGGAGTGAGAGCATTGCTAGCAGAGAGGAAGTTTCCGACGCTGGACTTCTTCAATGCAGCGTTTTGTGAAGCCTTCTCGGCAGGTAATGGTCCATCCTCGGCGTACTCGACATCGACGAAGTCAACCTTCATGCGTTTCTCTGTTCGTACACCAATAACCAATGGAGAACCCTTACGTGCAGCAATAACCTCATGAGGGTAGTGTACTGACTTCATCAAAAGACCAAAAGCACCTTGTAATTCCTTGATAACCGCCTTTGCCAAATCTGTGAAGCCGATGTTTGGGTGTTGGTCGTAAAGGTATTTTGCAAGCTTGGCAATGCATTCTGTGTCGGTCTCGGTCTCAAACTTAAAGCCCTTTGATGTCAAAAGGGTCTTCAACTCCTTGTAATTGGTGATGATACCATTGTGTACGACCGAAAATTGCCAGGTTGGGTCAGATCTGCAAGTCTCACATCAGCGGTGTTTCGAACCCTATGCTAGCTATACATACCTGTGAGGATGACAGTTAAGACGAGATGGAGGACCGTGAGTAGCCCATCTAGTGTGTGCAATGCCGGCGTGGGAGTCGAAAATCTTGGTGAGATCTGGCTTCTCCTGGTCGATGAGGGCCTTTAACTTTGCAACTTTGCCAACCTCCTTGAAGGCAAAGACTTCGTTCTTCTTGTCTCCATCGATGGCAAGACCAGCGGAATCGTAACCACGGTATTCAAGACGAGAAAGACCTGTAAATTGTAAAGTGTCAGTTGGCAGATCTCAATGGGACGATGAACGCTGTGCGAATATAAAAGGTTGTGGTGGTTTAATGGCGGTATAAATAACACCTCAGTCAAGAATGAGGGGCAATTGGAATATCTTACCATTAACAAGTGTATCAAGAATATACTTTCTATCCTTCTCCACCAAGTAATTAATGTATCCGAAAATTCCACTGTGAAGAGAGTTAGTTAGATTGCCAACTTCTCTATCAATGTCCTTGAAGATCTGCAGGTATCTCCAAATGCCTATTATAGAGAGAGATATATATGGATATATATATATATACATACCACATTGTTACAGTAAAAGGGTATGTGTTGTTTTCTGTTGGTGGTTTCAAGAGATTGATAGTATCTGCAAAAAGGGTAAAGGGTATCGCAAGCAAGAAAGATTGTACCTAGATAACAAGAAAACGAATGAAAATGGAAGTATGAATTTCTTTCGTTGAAGGGAATGGGGATTTGGAATGGTTTTAAGGAGAGGGAATGGATGGTGGGGATGAGCTGTCCCTTCAAGATAATGGTGGATGGTGGATGGTGGATGGATTGATTCTCTCTTCGTCTGAAGGGTAAAAGTAACGTGCACAATTTGGTGTGTTAACTCCCCCACCGCCTTTGCCTCTTCCTAGTATCCATGGATGATGGATGGTACTACAGACAGAATACCTAGTGTATGGATTGGTATGTGTTTACGAATGGATCTACTACTAGGAAGCTTTCAGTTGCTATTATTATTATGATACGAGACCAATTATTGATGATTTGTTGCTGCGGATCGCAAACATACTACCTAGGTGGCTAACATTGTACTTCCATACTACATACCTAGGTAGTCATAGATACTACTCATACTACCTTTCACTCATACTACCTAACCTACTCACTCATACTAGCCATACTAGCCATGAACGACCTTGCCTTACTACTAGTCATAGGTACGTACTACTTACTACCCTTGGCTCCTTGATAAACCAATAACTACTAACTGTATGAAGGCTCCCTTTGAGGCTGTAACTCTCGTACATTTTCTCAACCTCCTACCGCACCAACCCTTTTTTGAATAGTCTCAACTCTTGGAACGATTAATAAATACGCCTTTCCTATGACCTTATACCCATTATTCATTTTCCCCTTCTTTCCCACCTTCTCCCCTCGTGTATGTGCCAATTATTGAAGATGTTCAACAAGGGGATGATGAGTAGTAGCATTCATTCAACGCGAAAAACGACTAAAGCTATACCTAGGTATACCTAAGCTATATCCCTAAGCCACACCACAAGTTCCACAACACCCTTGATCCACCGCTTAAATCTAAATAAAGTAACATTTAAAGTGTTATCCAGGCACAGGAGAACACCTGGGCAAACTTAAATTCTAATCGGGTACTGTATAGGGTTGCCCAGGTGAGGCGAATTCCTTTCGTAGAAGCTTTATTATTACCTACCTACCTATCTACTAGGTATTCATTCGGGTGCGTGAGAGAAGAGGTTGTGCTAGGTACCAACCATATTATCCACAAGGTATATGGTAAAATAAAGTATCTCAGCGAAAAACTCAGAAAAAACGTAAACTGTCTCAACTAAAAGCACTAACTGCAAGTTCCATGTGTTGATTTTAGGTGGCTTTTGGTATATTGCATCCTACATTCTACATCCTATATCCAACATCCAACATCCACCAAACCATACCCACACCGCATCAGCATCAGCATCAGCACCAGCTAAGCCAACAGCCTGCACCTCTCCCTTTGCAGGAATGCGGCTTCATTTTGTGTGCTGTGTGTTGGTTCCTGTTCCTCTTGGCCATTTTTGTGCAAATTTCAACCATGTCTATCTAATCGCTCACCAGGATCCATTGACGGGATTATACCCTTATAGAATGATTCTTCTACTAATGGGCGCGTTTTGGGTAAAAAATTGTTTTTTTATGGCGAATCAATAAATTGATTTTCTTTCCATCCTCAAACTCCCCCGCCAATCAACCCCACAGCGTCCAACGTTGAAGAAATACAGGTACTCTGACTCCCTGACAACCTATTAAGGAACACCCCTTTTCAAGCGAGCGTGAAGTATGGCTTTGTGGGGGCTATAAATGGAGGGTCTCAAAGCATGATAGATCAAAATGAGGAAAGACAATCATTTATGACAACCTTGAAAGTCGTCCCGTTGGTACAAGTTCATAGAATTCCGAGGAAGCCTGTCTTTCATGTGGTATTCTTACAAAGTCAAGCCCTTTGCCCAACCAAGCTCAATTATGCGATGCGCCATGCTAAAATACAATCCATGTAAAGATCATAGTTTTTGGTATTCTAGCTTGCCCTCCAACTTCTTTGACTCGGCCACCTTACGAACTGCTTTATTGAAATCGTCCTGGTTAACAGCATCTCTATAATCCTTGATAGCAAATAAACCACTAGAAAGGTCAGTTAAGTTATCATGTAATGTGTTCAAGGAATACATACGCTTCTGTAACGACATTTCTTAAATCAGCACCGTTCAAACCATCACTCATCTTTACCACACTCTCAAAATCAACCTCGCCATCAATGACGACACTAGAAGCGTGGATCTTCATGATTTCCAATCGTCCAACCTCATTGGGCAAAGGAATCTCGATCTTCCTGTCGAGACGTCCAGCTCTGAGAAGCGCAGGATCAAGAGTATCTGGACGGTTGGTGGCCATGATAATCTTTGTCTTTCCCAAATAATCGAAACCATCGAGTTGATTTAATAATTCCATCAAAGTTCTTTGAATTTCACGATCTGCTGAAGTTCCCTCCGAAAATCTTCGTCCACCGATGGCATCGATTTCGTCCATGAATATGATACATGGCTCATGCTCCTTGGCATACCCAAACATCTCTCTGATCAGACGCGCAGATTCTCCAATGTACTTATCGACGATAGCAGATGAAACAACTGCATAATATTAGTAAAATTGTGAAAATAACATGTAACGATATCTCTTACCCTTCAAAAAGTTTGTCTCTAGACTGCTAGCAACAGCTCTTGCTAACAAAGTCTTTCCGGTTCCTGGAGGTCCATACAACAAAACACCCTTTGGAGGCTTGATACCAACTCGTAAGAACAATTCTGGATTCTTAAGTGGCAGCTCGATGACCTCCCGCAGTTCTCTAATTTGTTCGTTCAAACCACCAATTCCACCAAAGCTCACTTGTCCTGGATCTTCCAAAGACATATTATAAACGAGTGGATCGACTTCTCGAGGTAACATTCGCATGATCGTCAGAGTTGTCATATCAAGTGCCACACGGGTTCCTTGCTTCAACTTTAACTTATCGACTTTCGACCTACAGCCGACAACATATCTGGGTCCGGATGATGCTTTGACGATAACTAAGATACTGATGTTAGCAATGTTGGATGAAGCTTCATGCTGAACCACTCACATCTCTCATCATCAAGTTGCTTCAAAACCTCGCCGATGATCTGTCCAACACTTTGTAGAGCTTTGATATTATCCTCAGTATGGTCGAAGTCTTTCTGTAATCCCTTAATTTCTAACCGCAGAGCCTTGAGCTTTGCCTCCCATTCTCTGGACTCCAATAGCTTTTCCTTGAATGTTGACAACGCATGCGCGCGCTCTTCATCGTTGCTGGCCATCTTGGATGTCGCAAAGAATTGTATGGTATTTATCAAGTGTTCGATTAGATAGAGGTGATTGAATTGTCAAATTATAATGTAGGCTTCCTTTATTTTCAGATTTGCATGGAAGGGTGAGTTTGATGGAACTGGAGGCACGGTATTGATTAACTAAGTTGCATGCGAAGCTCTTGTTGCCTGTGGATCGAACGAGCTCCAATATATCTATTATGCCTGAGGCATGATGACTCAGCAATCGTATGCAATGCTGGAACTTCAAACATCTCGACCAAAATCACAGCTTACAACTCACACTTTGACGAACAATAATTCTACTTTGTTCTTGTGTTATTCCACAATCACATATACTATATGAGCAATATAGTTCTGGTCCTCTGGCTCTCTGGCTCCCAGTTCACCATGGTAGAGCTCACTACCCAAAGTGACCCGGTACCTCAGGATTTATGGAAGCAATCCTCTTAACATCGTCTACAAGTTTCAAGTGTTATAAACAGAGATTCAGAGGACCGCGACTCCATTTGAAAGATTGTTATATGCGGAACGATATACTTCTCAAAATCACAACAATGCTGACCAGTACTTATGTCTGTACCTCCTTCTAGCCCCACGTGCTTTGGACTGTCACGACAGTGTGGAAAGTATGATGTGATCATTTTAGCACGATGTAAGTTGATAGGTAGGCAAAGTTACACTCCTCACTACTCCAATATCATCACATACTCCCTATTAGTCAAATCACCTTGGTAGGTGCTAGGTAGGTAGTTGTTTATCTTTTGGACCTACTTCGTAGACACTAGACAGACCCAAGAACATTTTGAAAACCTTCTTATTAGTCGGGTCCGGCCACCGGAGACGCGATTAGTACTACTGGCAAGCTAGAAAAATACCTAGAAATCCATTTCATTCGAAGTTTGATATGTAGCAACGATCCGGCCCTCGTCTATTAATGGTTGAGGTTTACCTAGGTAGAGAGTACGGGATGAGCCTTTTTTCAAACATACTTGTGGTGTTAGAGTTGGGTCAACCTGGGCGTTACCAACTTACCTCGATCTTACCACTTGGACGTCGTGACTTGGATGTTTCAATATGAAGCTTCCAAGATTTTCAAGTTCATTGATATCCATGGATACCTTACCTACCTAGTATCTACTACCTACCTACTGAGTTCAACATAATTTGTTTACTGCATGCGAATTGAAGAGTGACAAGTCGTTTCAGTCGAGCCAGTCAAAACTTCGGCGTAACTCACTTACTAAAATAGTAGGTAACTCCGGTAAGCAGGGATCATTAGTCTGGGACGGACTGTGGGACGGGAAGGGAAGGGAAGGGAAGGGACGACGCACTGGCACTTTGGTGGGGTGGGGCGAGGGGTTGAAAAAGATCTTGTTTGTTCTTCTGTTCTGTTCTGTTCTTCTGTTCTTCTGTGATTCTGAACTGAACTTCTTAAATCTCTACTTTCTTCCAGTTCTCATAAACGCAACTACTTTTTGAAAGCTCGATTAAAATATAAGGTCAGTCAGTCAGTCAGTCAGTCAGTCAGTCACTCACTCATTTGCGTTGTTGTGTTGAATATATGTTTGCTCCTCCAATCATTCTTACTACCTGCGACGAGAACCTGCATTTATCTCCTGATCAATACCCAGAGAAATGAGTTGAAGCTGAAGCTGAAGCTCAAATCACCCCACCATGATCTCTCTGGCAATATTTTCTTCTATGTTTCCCGCCATTTGATCAACATTGAATGCAAAACTGACAGAGAACTCTATAGAACCTTACCAAGTAATTAAGAAAGTTAAGGTATGACACACTCTTTTGATGGATCTACAAGCACAAGCACAAATACTAACGATAACTCAAACAGAAAGTCAACATGGCTATCACTAAGATTCACGCGCGTTCCGTCTACGATTCTCGTGGAAACCCAACCGTCGAGGTTGATGTTGTCACTGAGACTGGTCTCCACCGTGCCATTGTTCCATCCGGTGCTTCCACTGGTACGTACATCACCCCGAATAATAGAAAAATTACAAGGCTGATAGGGATGGCACTTTAGGTCAACACGAGGCCGTTGAGCTCCGTGATGGAGACAAGTCCAAGTGGGATGGAAAGGGTGTTACCAAGGCTGTCGCCAATGTCAACGATATCCTTGGCCCAGCTCTTATTAAGGAGAACATCGATGTTAAGGATCAATCAAAGATTGATGAGTTCTTGAACAGCCTTGATGGAACCCCAAACAAGGGCAAGTTGGGTGCCAACGCAATTCTTGGTGTGAGTTTGGCGGTTGCCAAGGCCGGAGCTGCTGAGAAGGGTATCCCACTTTACGCTCACGTTTCCGATCTTGCCGGAACCAAGAAGCCTTACGTTCTCCCAGTCCCATTCATGAACGTTCTTAACGGAGGGTGAGTAATTTGGTAGTATCTAAATAAATTGACTGGTAGCTAACAACATATAGTTCTCACGCTGGTGGACGTTTGGCCTTCCAAGAGTTCATGATCGTACCTTCGTAAGTTGCCATCTGCGATTCTCTGATTCACCAGATCAAATACTAATATAATCGTTAGTGCCGCCCCATCTTTCACTGAGGCTCTTAGACACGGTGCTGAGGTTTACCAGAAGCTCAAGTCTCTTGCCAAGAAGAAGTACGGTCAATCTGCTGGTAACGTCGGAGACGAGGGTGGTGTTGCACCAGATATTCAAACCGCTGAGGAGGCTCTTGAGCTCATCACTGAGGCTATCGAAGCCGCTGGTTACACCGGAAAGATGAACATCGCCATGGACGTTGCTTCCAGCGAGTTCTACAAGGAGGATGCCAAGAAGTACGATTTGGACTTTAAGAACCCAGACAGTGACCCAACCAAGTGGCTCACCTACGCCGAACTTGCCGATCAGTACAAGACCCTCGCTAAGAAGTACCCAATCGTCAGCATTGAGGATCCATTTGCTGAGGATGACTGGGAGGCCTGGAGCTATTTCTACAAGTCATCCGATTTCCAAATCGTCGGTGATGACTTGACTGTCACCAACCCAATCAGAATCAAGAAGGCCATTGAACTCAAGTCTTGCAACGCTCTCTTGTTGAAGGTCAACCAAATCGGTACCCTTACCGAGTCTATCCAAGCTGCCAAGGACTCTTTCGCCGCTGGATGGGGTGTTATGGTTTCTCACCGTTCCGGAGAGACTGAGGATGTCACCATTGCCGATATCGTTGTTGGTCTCCGTGCTGGTCAAATCAAGACTGGTGCCCCAGCTAGATCTGAGCGTTTGGCCAAATTGAACCAGATCTTGAGAATCGAGGAGGAGCTCGGTGACAAGGCTGTTTACGCTGGAGAAAGCTTCAGAACTGCTGTCAATTTGTAAGCGATATTAAGTTGGTTCGACAAAATCGGAGCTAGGTAGGTAACAGTGTGATGCGAAATGAGGGATGCCTTAGCTTGAGGCTAATGATGAATGATATCACAAAATGAAGAACAATTTGATCAATATATTTGCGTGTTCCGTTATTATAGTGAATGTGTCGTTCTTGCCGCGTAAAATGGATCTTATTGTCTCCATGCCTATAAAGGAATTGGTGCAACTTCCTTGCTATTGTGCATTGTATACCTAGGCGTGGGTGTGAATGAAATTATTAGAAAGGTCTCAAATTGACAATTGTAGAAATCAGGCATGAATATTACAATGTCAGGCAAGACCGACCTCACTTCCGATTATAGCCCATCATTATTTTTTTAAGTGGGTACTACCCTGCTAAGTGCGGGCGCAAACGCAAAGACAAAACTTATTTAACTTCCAACAATATTCTTCACCAAAGATCTTCCTTTCGACAACTACGATACATAGTAAGAAGTTATACTTACAAAACTATTGAGGCTCCAGATTCAATATTCCAAACAAAGAAAGCAAATCAGTAAAAAAGGGCTATTCGCCGACCATTTAGTCTTAAAAATGCCTGACAAGTGGGGTAAGTGGCAGAACATTTTATTTTCCTCGTTAGACGTGTTCTCAATAGCAGTGACGAGCATTCGGGAGGCCTGGTTGGAAGATCTACCGCCATGCATATAGATGCAGATAGATGCAGAGGAATATATTGACTGACCACTACTCCACCGAATAGATGAAGAATCCTCCTCCGAGGAATCATCCGAGCCAACACAAAATGCTACTTCGAACCGAAGAAAGTTTGATGATGAAGAGGACGACGATGAGGTCTTAGATTCCTGGAGTGCCGCCGAAGACTCTGAAGTTGAGCGCGAGAAGGCAAAGGCTGAAGCCGAACGAAAAGCCAAGGCCGACGCATTGGCTGCCGCAAATAAGAAGTCGAAAGCCCAACGTGTCGCTGAAAAACAAGCCGAGAGAGCTCGTCAACTCGCAGAAGGTAGCGATGAGGAGAGCGAAGAAGATGAGGCATCAAGGAGAGAACGACTTCGACGAACTGAACAAGAATCCGACTTGAAGCACGCGGAGGACCTTTTTGGCAATATTGGCATCAACTCCCGCAAGACTACAAGTGCTGCAAATGCAGTGCAAATTGATGAAAAGAATCCTGCGGCCACCGTTGATTTGACAACGCTCCCACTTTTCGATCCCAAAACAAAGCCGCAATTTGAGAAGCTCCGCGAAACCCTCGTCCCCCTGATTACCAACAACGTCAAGAAAGCACAATACATTATTTTTTTGCAAGAATTCACCAAACAGATCTCCAAAGATCTCCCAAGTGATCAAATCAAGAAGATTGCTAGTACACTGACGGCTTTGAGTAACGAGAAAATGAAGGAGGAGAAGGCAGCCGAGAAGGGAGGAAAGAAATCCAAAGCACAGAAAACCAAGACTACCCTGAATGCAAGCAGAAACACGATGGCCAATACCGATACCCAGGCATACGACGATGATTTTGGAGAGTAAGTTTACATTACGCATCTTTCCAAAAGCAGGTACTAACGGACTGCAGCGATGATTTTATGTGAAAAGCTTTTAATATAGTTGCCATATTGCCATATATCAGTTTACCCACCATCCCCTCAAGCTGAGAATACAACCCCGATCGACGTTTATGCACATTTATTCAAGCGCAGACATATTATCAATATATGGCGAGACCTACCCACTGCATATATACGACCTACCCAAGGCGAAAGTGGTCCCTTCACGAATGCAGACACGAAACTTTGGTGGAGAGATTTCAGCAAACTCCAATGGACCAGTTCCATAATAAGTCTTTTTAGCGGTTTGAGAAAGTAATCACATGGCTGGTGTCGAATTGTTCTAGGTTGCAGGTTTTGCTATACGCATGACCTAGTCGTATTTGAGCATGAATAGATATCGTGAGCACGGCTGTGTGTAATTTTGGGAATAAAGCTACATGCCTTCTTTATGCTATCTCCATTGTCTGATGTGGTTTCAACAAGTGATGCACTATTCTTATCTCCTAAGTCTAGGTTGACTAAATATGCAATATACATACATCTACATCTCTAATCTATCTCCAGCCCCCTAAATCTCGTCCCCTCATAGTTTGGGCCAACCCTTCATCGAGCTCCTCGCCGACGTATTCCTCTCGGTCCCCACAACCAATGCAACATGATTGCTAATAGCGACCAATTCGCCCCCTTCGTCCCAAGCTGTCAACTCAATATCCATGCGTCCATCCCTGAGCTGTTTTCGTTCGACGCGGATGAATAGCCATTCTATGCCCTGGGGCGGAAGAGATTTCTTGAAGTCTATGTTGAGGAGGAGAGTGGGAAACCAGTATTTTGCGCCGGGGGTGGTGCTCTTCCCTGTGGATTCTCCTGTAGATGTTCCTGTGGGGGTGGGGGTGGGGGTGGATGCGGAGAGGAAGTCGGAGGGCATGGTAAACATGTCGCAGGCGTAACCGAGGCGG